>JAGDQP010013599.1:0-32514 GCA_022664845.1 Lepisma saccharinum
ACAACTTTGGTCAACATTTTGTATAGAACTGACAGTATACTAATTGGTCTGTAGTTTTCGGCGCGTTATTTGTCCCCTTTCTTGTACAATAAAATAATAAAGCATTATTCCAACTTGAATATAAATATAAATTCGACATGCTCGTACCCTTTACTTTTTTATGTCCATATATAGTTTCAATTTGATATCTTGTCATACCTTACTTCAAATAGCCTTCATCTTCTTGTCAAACTCTATTTATGTTAGTACTTTATAACGGTTTGTGATCAGGCACCTACTAGAACTGTTGTTAGTATATAGTTACGTTGACATCCGCGGAGGAGCTTCAGAGATCGCGAGTGCGACACATCATTTTGTAATGAAGTTTCTTTAAAGGAACGTTCGGGAAAATGTGTGCAATTATGAATATTTAAATGATAAAAAACATTACTGAAGTTATCAGTAATAATAGAATGTGCTTGTATTCATACCATATAAACACTTTTATTAATATATAGAACGTGCCTATATTCATATGGACACTTTAATATATAAATTTCAGACCTTTCGGGGTATGTAACTTCAGTTTAGATCAATAACATACCTATTTCATATCTATGAATAGGTGATTTTTATTTAATTCCTCAACTTTCTTTTGCAGGGTACCGGTAGCAAAGATTCCCAGGGAAAATAGTATATTTCATCAGAGATTAATCCTCTGGTACGGAAATCTCTCATACCAGCAGCACAGCTAGAGGGATTCCTGAGGTGGTTGGAAATTTTTAGGAGGAATTCCCACGCAGTTGAAATCCCTCAGAGAGCAGAAACTACAAAGCTTTGAGGATACAGATTCCTGTAGTTGTGAGTGATCTCTCTCGTAGAGATTCCCAGCACAGTGGTAATCTCGCTGTTGTTCTTGGAAGGATTGTTTTATGGGCCGTGTAGACTGAACGTTTGGTGAATCACGGACGTTCGTCTAGTTGTCAGCTGATTTCAGGAGACGTTGACTGAAGGTGGCCGGATCAGAACAGCGACCATCTACCCCACCCAATACCGTCTCAACTTGATCCCTCCTTGAGATGTAGTACTTCAATTATGCTTACCGAATAGTACCTTTATCACTTTTAGTTTCACGTGTGACATACAATTTCGTTACCTATGGGATGGTAAATTTGTGTAGTGTTCAGAAAGCAAATTATTATATAATGTGATATTATTATTATTTTATATGACTGGGGCTACATTAAAGCAATATGTTATTTCATCAGTTCTTTACATAAAGTAAGTTAATTTTCTTCATGCCCCAGCCTATTATGAATGTTAATACCTTGTCGAGAGCTCAACGAAAAAAAAAGTGAATATCTGCTAGAATGTTCGTGAACGTAATTGTGTATACTTACAGTTTTTATTGACTGCTCTCGAAGTTTGCAATAACGAAGTGCCAAAGCGCAATACACTGAAAATGTTTTAAACATGTTTTCATCGCTCTTGCTGAAACAGCCACCATTCTTCTTATTTACAAGTTGTACTACTCCTATAAGAAAGGAAAATATTATAGTTTGCTGTTTTTCCATAGTCTTCTTACTTGTTTGCGTATTTTTATTAAAACGCCGTAATAGGTTTATATTAATTAGGTACAGTATAATCAATTAACACATATTGTATTTACTTGTTCTTGTCGTTAGTCGCCAATCTTATCCTAGCAGTCGATCATCCTGACTGGGGTTTTTCTAGGGTTTATTCGTGTCACACCAGGTGAATGTTGGAATGGTTCCTTCAAATTAGGCCTTGGTCGAAACCTTCCCGTATCTTTTCTTCTCTATCCCGGCCTGATCCTTAGATGCCTGAAGGTCATAAATAAAATTCAAATTCGCCAATCTTGTTGAAAAAAACTAGACATTTTCTACGTTTCGTCCTTCTACTTACGACTATTTCTGGAATGAAGGTTGTATAAAAGGATTGACAAAAACGGAAGGATGGCAGAAGTAGTTTGTACAATACATCTCGAGTAGGAGTTCTAAATATAACCGCGTTATATATATGGTGATACGTATAAACTGAATTTGTATGAAACGATAAGAAAATTCGTTATGGAACATTAAACGGAACCTGTTCGACGAAATAAACTTTTACAAATAGAACCAATCTAAAACTATAAAAAAAAATTTAGACGTATTTTCACTCAATATCGTATTACCCTAGAATTATATCCCTCCAAAAGTGTAGAAACAATTGTTCACCAAGTTGAAAGAATATTTCACAGATCACCTAGATTCTTCATATGTATATAAAATTTTCTGTGAATGTGAAGTATGTACACAGTTATGACCAAAAAAGAAAGAAAGAAAGAAAAAACAAGCAGAAACCATAAGACCAGACTTAAAGAGTATATAAGAGACGCTGAAACTTCCATTTTTGTCAGGTTTATCCATACACTTACCAAAACACAATTTTATTCCGCTTCACTCACAGTTCTGATTCACACATCGACAGGACTTTCAAAGAAAAATTATTTCTGATAGGGGCTGTATTTCTCATTTCAAAAAATACAGATAGGTGCAATTTAAATACATGGTTTCCTTTTCTAAATATTTGATTGAAACACAAGCAAGAAAGACAATTACCCATTAAATCAGTAATTTACTAAATGGAAAAGTCGCCTTAGAGTTTACGTATCTGGCCACACTGTACATAATTCGGCTATATTTATATCTACTCGACTCTATACTACTTCTACTTTGTTTTCTCTTTTCTCATTTCTTTTATATGTCCGTCATTCCTTATGAAGTCCTAACTAGAGAAATTAAACGTAGAAGATCGTTAAGTTTGTTTTTTCAACAATTGGGCGACACAGAAGTGTAATTTTCTCTGAGCCCAACATCGATGTATACTAGATATAGAATAACTATAATAATCTTTTGTAGAATATGACTGCTAATTTACATCTGTTAGTCTAATAATACTATTGCTTAACACGCACTGAAACGCCTGTTAACAATCCAATAAGTAATTCGATCTAATATGTAATCTGAAGATGAGGCAAATTATTTGAAGTGAATTGATATTATGTACGATATCTTAAGAAGATATGATGTAACTTAATGAATGTTTACTTGGAACTTAAGAATCAGGTAACTTGCAATTTAATATATTAAGAGTTCTTGACAGTTGATGTGAATTTTAGTCTGGAGAACAGTTAGCTAAATATATTCGTGAATGTCTAATTTCTACTTTAAATTTATACATTTCTTCAAGAATGAAGGATGAAAAGAAACATATACAATACCGTTTCCAATTTTCTTTTGCATTAATTAATTTGATATTAGAACACAGTTGCATCTGTCATGATATTCTAATTATTACATTAATTCTTGTCTAAATAACAACTCGATTAAAAATAGGTAACAAGTACGATCAACAAATAATCAGCCAAAATTGACCGAAACACTTATTGACGTAACGGAGATGACATTTCCATTCCAAACGACCAAATCATAGTTACTGAAACAGCACAGAGTATTACAGATCCAACTCGTGCTTGAACAACTCATGATATCGGTGAACTCATTGTTGTGCATCATTGCAGGAACGGTAGTGCTGATTCTACCGTATATGTTACTGTTAGCAACAATACAGGCAAGTTTACTTCAGATGTTACTGCTGAAATGGTTCCGAAATTGGCCGCCCCAGTACCGAGTTTCCTGCTAGTAATAAATAATTTATTCTTTCTAATAACGAGGTCTGACTTTCTGCTGCGACTCCTCCTGCAATTAAATGTTGAGTGGATTGAAGACTGCTATCTATTGTGTAGCATGATCGAAACTGAATTCAGTGCCAAAAACTAAATAATTTACAAGCATATAAACTGCCAAATATTGCAGGTTTCTGTGGTAAGCGGAACGTTTTAGGGAAGAACATATTTAGAATATAAGTGAGATCTAAATTTCTACACTTTATTATGAAGTAAATTGAATTTTTTTATGTTATAAATGATATTTTAAGAGTTAGGAGGAATTTGAATATTAAAAGGAATAATAGATAAGTATTGACTATGTATATAACGGAGTTATGGGTATCCTTATTTGCATAATAAGCCAAATGAAAGCGATTGTTGACTTTGTTGCTCGAACAAAATAAAAGTAAATACAGATCTTTTCATGTCGATTTATAGTTATTTGTGAGGATTGCTACACTATTAAATGATAAACACTACTTCGAGAATAAAATAACGCATTTCAAATAATAATAAGGAATCCAGAAACTAGTTTCATTAAGAGAAGTTTAAGCCTAAAGTAACCTAGGCAACCTAAAGTAGTTTCAGTTCGTAACAAATATAACATATTTGAGAAATAAACAGTTAAACGGTACTTTAATATATTCAAATTATATCTAAAGTATATATTTATGACAGAAGCTCTATCAAATATTTTGATAGCCAGAGAATGGATTGGTATTTGAGTATAATTACAAGTTATTACCGTGAGTGGAAAAGTAAAGTGATAAATGCCTTGCAATCGCCCATGACAAATAAGTGACAGCATCCTAATGGCGTCACTACATGAGCGCCTTCAATCTGTTACAAAATAATGCCGCACTTTATTGTGTTTATTTAATTATTATTGTCTGTATTAAATATTAAATTATATAGTTGTTAAGATAGAGTCACTATTCAATATTTTACTTCTACATAGCATCGATGTAGTTAACTGTTCTTTGTAAATCGCAAGCCGACATTATATACAGCTATACAAAATGTGGAAAAATAATGTATTTGGTATATGCCAGATGTCAAAGTTTCGTAGTTGCGTTGTTGTTTACATGATTTTGAAACAAGTTTGATATATAAAAATATTTTCAATATTTGAGTTGAAATTAATATAATATATGTAACATTTGCCATTCAGTTACTTACTTTCTATTAAATATTCTGTCATTTATCAATCATTAAAATGTCTTTACAGAAGTGAATAAGGAAACAATACGTCTATTGTTGCACATCCAGATATCACCCCTAAAAATGCAAAATTTCTTAATAGTTTAATAATTTCAAAAACTTGCGACGGCAAACAAAACCATATGTAGCAAAGTAATTCAAGCAAATGTGAAAATTTATCTAAAGTTTGCAGAAAAGTTCCGAGTTACTGCTTTGCAAATGTGCAACAAACTTGTCATGTAATCTTGATAACAATTTTCGAAAACATATTATATTATTCGCCAAGTCTGCTACTGACTTTCATAATTGACGCGTAGGGTTGAGCCAAACCAGGCGTTGCTGTGGACGTGAAATGTTTTCAATCTCAATTCGAAGAGCATTCCTTCAGCCTGAAGTCCGACGTATTACCGGTTAGACCACGGGGCCAGTTAGAATTTGCCACTAAAAAGCTACTGTCGTCGTATGTTAACCCAGTGTTCCACAAAATGTTTCTCCTCGCGGCACACACTAAAATATTCATGACTTAACAGCGTACATCAAAATGATGATCCTCCCGAAAGCATTCCTTACATGGCACAGTTGATATAAATATGCTACTAGAATTATGTCACATTAAAATAAATTAGTTATTATTATTACCATACACTCGTATTCCGTGATTTGTCTAACTCACGCTAGCGTAGTATAATGACTGTTACCAATACTTTACATTTAATTTCTTGCAACAGGTAACAATTAAGGACAAGTAACAAACAAGCGACATTTTTAAAGTCTTCCTAGAGACAGAGTGAGATATACAAACATATAAAAATTATGACCTTAATTTTATCAATCACAAACATATATAAATGGGATACACAGTTATTCGCATCGGGTAAAGCAAATTCTCCTAACCCCGTCCCCCCCCCCCCCCCCCACACTCTCTCTCTTATTTTTGTGAACATTTCTTTAACAGCAAAAGATTGCTTTTTCTATACCGTATATGATGGAGTATAGACCTAGGCGCAGTATAGACCTAGACTTATAATTTCTTAATTTCCTTTCACAAATCAATAAAAAAATTAAAGTGAAAATTTTCTGCATTTTCTTACGTCGGGACGAAAATTAATCTAAAACGGAAATTAAATACCAAAGAAATTGGGAAAAATTAGAAATTTTATACAAACACTTTATTCTATATATTTATTTCAAAAAGTTTAATTCTCCTTATTTATATAGTAGCATGTAATAGTATATTCCAAATCTTCTTTCTAATTCAATAGAGTTTTCTTCTAATGTCTCTACAATATTAATCCATTCCTATGTTTCCTCTGTTTCATAGTCATCCTGATAATGTTTCTTTTATTATTATTATTGTTTACAAGAAATTTTAAAATATACTTTACATGCTACTTACGCAGAATTCTACAGCAAACAGCGAATAATGAAAAGCGTAAATTTTCCACTGAGAGAGTGGGGCCGCGGTTGGTCACTTAGCAGAGCTCACTTCTGGTGCTATGATCATCTGTTCGATCCCTGCCCTTGTCATGTGGGCTTTGTGGTGGACAAACACCGTTTGCGTGGGTTTTCTCGGGGTACTTCCGTTTCCTCCCACTTTCT
Organism: Lepisma saccharinum; assembly: GCA_022664845.1. Classification (NCBI taxonomy): domain Eukaryota; kingdom Metazoa; phylum Arthropoda; class Insecta; order Zygentoma; family Lepismatidae; genus Lepisma; species Lepisma saccharinum. Next base: position 6,512 of record JAGDQP010013599.1, read on the forward strand.
TCATTCCACCAATTCATCCCACCATCATCCATATGGTCTGAGCTATAGTTGCCTAAAGGCCTTAAAATAAATTCAAATTTCAACTGAGAAAAAGATTTTCTCAAGAGACAAGGAAAAGCCAAACCCTGTGATCTAGTGTTCACGAACACGGATTTTGGATCAACACTACGGAGGAACGCAGGTTCGAGTCCTGCTCCTTCCAGCCCCTGTGGTCTTGTTGGTAACGTCATGAACTTTCTATGGGCACTAGGGAGGCACGTGGGTTAGAGCCGCGCAATAAGTCATCCTGATCGAAGTTTTCCAGGGTTTCCTCATTTTCATCAGGCAAATGCCGGGATGGTAGTCTACAAAGCCCCTGGTTGCTACCTTTTTCACCCCCTTCCTGGAAATTGAACGCCGACGGATGTCATTCCTTAGTCACCTGGGTAGGCCGTAGCTACCTATTCAGCCCATAAAGGAAATTAAATTAAATATTAATCTCTTCCTCCGGAAGAGTAGTCATCGAAGGATGTCATCTTTCTGATGTGTGATGGACTTAAGCCATAGCTGCGTGCTGGCCTATAAATGCAAGTTAAGCAGTTAATATAACAGAGAAGAAAAATACAAGGGAAAGAGAAACAGGGTTATGTATGTACCAGTAAACCATGAATAAAGCTTCCCTTATAAGCCAATAATATTTATAGTCATCCGAAAGTTAAGGCTTGCTCCTTCAAACACTTTTAATTTCGCTGTATATATGTTGTATGTATATTTGATAAGCGTTTTTTTTTTCTTTAGTGGTCGGAATATAATTGAATACTGAGCGATATCATACGGGACACGAAAAATACTTTAACTCGTCTCTGCATTATTAGTTTTCTATTATTAACTGATTAAGCGAAACTAGCCTTGTAAGTCTACAAAATAAAATACTAAATTCAAGAAGTAATTATTTCAAGCCCCGACACTAACCTAATACACCTTCTTTTCCCAATACTGGCATGCAAAGAATTGAGTTTGTAATGTAACCTGTTTGGACGTCCACTTCCTTATTGAAACGTGGATCACTGTACGCATCATGAATGTTAACCATCTGTCCAGTGCTAGCAACAAGCCCTGCGATTCCTCTGTTTTTAGAGAACCTATATGAGAAAAATAATCCACATTACGAACGAATAACTTTAATATGGTTCTCGTTATCTTACCCGACTCACAAATACTCATATTAATTATAAACACATTAAAATAATGACGGAAAACCAGAATTGCAATTTAAAAGAAATACATTTAATTAAGTTGATAATTAGAGAATGAGACATTAAAAGCAAGAGTAGTCTAATTTTCTTGAAATACATTTGTAGCGTAGTAAGCTGAGATAGCAATGAATCTTCGTTAGGCCGCATGCCTGCCTGATGATGGTCAACCACATATGAAGAACTAACACAGACTAAAGCAATGTTGTAATAATCGCTCGGATTTTTCTTGATGTCTGATAAAGATTATGTGGGCAGATCTGGTGATTTAGGAAATCTCAGCTGTACTTCAGCGTTCCTGCTAATAACATCGCCTTCGTATCAAAGAGGGCCGCTTATGTCTGCTTGAGGTCAAGAACTGTAAATTCAAAAACGTTTCCCATTCGCAATGATATTCACTGATAATACTGCATTATCATCTGAATGTCGTTGTCTGTCATACATTTGTTGTCTATAAATTGAATCCCGATCAGTATTGTAAATATGTAGCCCCTGACATGGAACAGTTCCTTTGTCAGGTTAAACAAAAGATTTTGCTCATCATTGCAACGACATTTAGATGTTGACTTTATAAGATATTTTCTTGTCAATGATGAACAAGATCTTTTGTTTAACCTGACATAAAACTTGCCGTTCTAATTTGTTCTGTGAATTAGCAAACTCAGTACACAACTTCTCGTAATTATCTTTGTTTGTTTTTGTTTGTTCTTTGCAATACTTCTATTTTACTAACATGATCAGCGATTAATTTATTTGTTCTCCCTGGTCTTGAATATCTGCTTTCTGCGAGTCTTGCTTGACATATGTTTTCAATTCTTCTTTTATTCTTTGATTTACCTGTTCAATCTCTTTTATTTGCCATTTGTTCTCTCAGCTGTTCTATTCTATCCATTTTGACCATGAAGATGTGCAATAATAAAAAGAAACTGCCATGAAGGAGCTGGACCTCAAATCAAGTTGTTTCCTTGTTTCTTCTTGACGTGTTCAGTCTCGTTCAAGACCGAGTTCTATATAATGTTCTGCCACCGAAACATGCTTCCGCGTCAAATTCAGATCCAGAACAAAGAATATCTTCTACCATTCTTTTCACTCCTCTTTGATTACCACAAAATACCACTACAATAAGTACTACAAATATTTATAAAAGAATGGCGTATAAACGTGTATATCAACGAAGGTTAATTTGCTTAACCTCTACTCAAGCAAATAACATCAACGGCAAAAGCATCGCATCGTTTATAACCACTACCTTCAATTACTTTTATTTTACCAGGCTTTTACTTGTTTCTATAAATTAATCTGCATTTCTTATAAAAAATATTAACACTATTTGGTTCTATATAATTCACTTCATAGATTTCAAGATAATTTTAATTTTAAATAATATATCGTCTATTGATGTCTTCGATTTTATTCTTGACCGTAAATTCCTAACAACGCAGCAAGTATTTTCTTTTCCTCTCTACTTTTGGAAGACTTCACTTTCCGTCTGATATGATAATTCAATTTTTCTTATTCATTTCAGTAATTTGATATTATTTTTTTATATAGCACTGATGTCAGTGATTCATAAACAATTACACCCAAATAATTTTGAACTAGCACTGTATAAAATATTCTGCAAATGATTCTGAGGGTAATCACTTTTCAGAATTTGTCTTTGTACCGTAGTATACTCAGTTATATAGACAAATGCATTATCAAAGCTATTTCCTGTAATTAAGTTTACTCAGGTTGAGTATAGCACCAAATGTAACTATCTCTTGTGGCGTGCATGATATATGAAGTTATATTCTGGACGAAGATATGGTTACCGCTATACTTAAGAATGCACACTACCAGCAAGTAATTAGTCTCAAAACGACTTTAACATATCCATTGTAATCTTCTATTTATGATATTCGTATAAAAATGCACATCACAACATATAATTATAGTGATTACTCAGTGGAAAACTAATTATTAAAAAAAGTACAATCTAAAACAATTTATTTGATTATGTAGACATTTATAATATTTGAACATCATTCGTTGTACAAATATTCGCAACAATATAAACACTTCACTTTCGTTCCTATTCATTCTCCTCAGATTTGGTAGCTCCAAACGTAAATCTTGAATTTTATATAACTTGTCCGTGCTCCCAACAGTATACAAAATTTTCTTTATGAAGCCTTACTTTGAAAATATGAAGCAAGATTTACGTATTTGAAAACATTATTCACTATCACACTTCTTTAAAACAAATTGAGAAGCTCCAAAACAGAACCCGTTAAATTAAATCGCAATCAGAAATGAGTTGAAAACCGATTTAAATTCTCTCAGATATGCTGTATCCATTTACATACAGCATTCTTCGCTAATCCTATGTCTTCTATGCATGAAATCAACCTGAAATCTGGAATTTGTTTGTTTGTTGAAAGCTGTTAGATTTGTCCGATTTTGCATTTTCTTTAGCCATTAGAGGACTTAATTATATTTATTTCAGAGCTCCTTAACATATCTCTTTGAGAATATTAATTTTTCTGAACTTTCACAATATTGCCTTAATAGTTGTTCTGAAAAATCTCAAACGAAAGGCCAAGTTTCTGAGATGAACTGATGCCTCCCTTCATTTCTTAATGTGAGGTTTTCCTACCATTCTATTAAGTAAAACTTACTTAAAACCTGTGTGTGTATGGATTATTTAGATAATCAATGTTTATTATAAAAGAATGACATATAAAATATTATAAATATCTTAAATTTGTTAGCAATTATTATATCAGCATCAGTTGAAAAGATATGCAACTCTTTTTCTTCTCCACCTTCTCTTCCTTCCCATATGAAAAATGGGATAATCGAAGTAACAAAATAATTTACCTTGATTAACACTTAAAGGTGTCACTTATTAATGGGGTACATTTCTGATAAGGATCAATATAAATGCACCGGTCGCCACTAGGAAAAGAAAATCTCAGACAAATATACGCTTTGTAACAGCAAATTAGTAACAGCAGCTTAGTCCTGTCTAAGCTGTATAATATTTGCAGTCTGTTGCAACTGACTGAGTTAAAACTACAAAATGTATAGTTAAATAGAATAGAGCCGATACAAATACCACACTTGTTCTAATCTCACAACAGTTCTAATACAACAAATGAAATTGCAGTCATGAGCTCCACTTTTGAAACTATAATAATGTAAGTAATCAAAATGGTTTACCTAATTTTCCCTCGTTTTCGGTGTAATATTCCCTCTCCGGATCTCGTATCAATTCCTTCATCAAATAAGTCTGCTACCAATTCATCATATTTATGATCAACTATGAAGAATGATCCACGTTCAGCTAGTAAAGCATTCTTTGCAAATACCTACAAAAGAAAAGAAAAAGAGATAGTTAAATTAGATATCAATTGGCAAAGTGATAAATTGTTTCAGTATATGATAAAATAAGCAGTTATTCTTATAAAATAAACCCAATCTACTGCATAATATTTATATTTATCATTTCCTGGGAATTACAGGTTAAGAACCCGAACATTCTTGAATCACAATGAAAAATGTATGCAAATACAAATACATAGAAAGAAGGGTTTAAATTGGATACAATAATTTTGTTGTATATAATACCTGTAAAATACATTTTTCATGTATATGGTAATTGATGTCAGTAAAGTGCGTGTCGTAGCAGCAGAAGCAGGAAGATATTCAAAATGAGATGCCACCAATAGCCAAGATCCTGCTGACCATTTTAAAATCAATACTTATACGATACATCCTTCATGGTAAATTACAGCAGCTTTTCCCAACTTCCTCTTTTCTCATACTTATTATTCACACAATTCTTCCACGTCTAATGATTAATTCGACAATAAAGCTACTTATGTGTTTTCTATGGTTAAGAACTTTAGCAATGAGAAGAGCACGAATACCTTCTGAAGAATAAAAAATCTGAAACATCAAGCAAGGATATTTCACATGATGGGTCATGATGTCATCATAGCGCTCTCCTTGGAAACTATTATCATCAATGATCAACCTCTCTTTTAGCATAATTAAATAAGCCCAGCTGTTGGATACGCTTCAAAACGATTATCTAGAGACTAAAACAAGGTTTAGAGATGAATAAAAGAGGTAAAGCTATCTCCTCTACATATTCTCGACCTACGGCACGAAGTGATGTGGGATGGTAAGTTCTACGCTCGACCGCCTTTACTTCCCAAGATGCCCAGTACCAAGGACACTCTGGTGCTCAATTTGACAGGAGACTCAGTGCACCTCAGAGCACCAGGCATGGGAGTGCTGAAGAAAAGTCTCCAGCGTCTTGGCCGGGATTTGAACTCAGGCCGTCCGATTCGTAGGCAGACGCATTACAGTCTGAGCTACGGTTGAATACCAGGTAAAATAAGAGAATGTAAAAAGTGATCGTACAGCGTACTTATTATCTAACAACGTTTATACTGTTTTCCTCTGCTGAGAAGAAGAAGAACGTCTAGTGGAGTGTAACCATGTTGCTGGTCTGCGAAAATGGAAAGTTGCCGCAACTTTCGTTATTTCTTGTATTTCTTTTTATATTAATCTCTACGAACAACGAAAATCATTATTTATCGAGGCAACCTGTGTCCAGGTAAGTTTTACTGTTACTTTTTCCGTTTCCTTATTTTAACTATTATTCATCCCTAAACCATTTTTCAGTCGCTTGAAAATGAGTTAAAAGCTGATCAGAAAGCTAGGAACTTTCAATTAAACTAAGAGATTATGGATAATGGTTGTCACGGAATACGTTAAATATGTTAAAAAAACAAACAAAAAAACTTGTGATATAAGAAATGGTTGGTATAAGAAATGCCCCCCCCCCTTCCTTTTCTCTTTATTATTATTGTTATTATTTTCATGTCATTCTTTTCGCCCTGTTCTTTAACCCCCAATCTCCAGGTATCTATTTTATGACACTCGGTTACCTATCTTATTCCTCCCTACCATCATCGTTTATTGTCTAACTTTTACGATTTCTTTTCCGTGAACACTCCTTATGAACGAAAGTTGACCACCATTTTCATTTATGTGTGTTATTCGTGCATTTGCTTTATTATCTTGTATACGTAACATATTTTTCTACTTTCGAGTTTTGGCTGTAACACAACTTTGCGTATACACTTGTAATAAAAAAATGCATTGGCTGCATATCATAATCATAACACTAGATCGAACATATTTGGTAAAAATATCATGAAATGACACGAGCAACAACAGAATTACTTTGACTTTCTCGAAATTTTCACGGCATAACAAGGTTTTAATAAATGTCCATGCCCCGTCCGACGAGGCTGATGATAACGACAAAGATACATTTTACAAGGAACTAGAAAGATTATTTGACCGATTATCGAATTATAATACAAAAATTGTGTTGGGTGATTTCAACGCTAAAGTAGGTAGGGAATAAAAATATAGACCTACTATAGGCAAATCAAGCCTTCACGAAACCACCAACAAGAATGGAGAAATACAGTTAAATTTCGCGATTTCGAAAGACCTACTAGCAAAGAGCACGTACTTTGGACAAAAAGACATACATAAATACACACGGATATCTCCGGATGGCAAAACTTTCAACCAGATCGATCACGTAATAGGAGATAGACGAAGACATACCAACATAATGGACGTTAGGCCTTACAGGTGAGCGGAAGGTGACACTGACCATCAGTTAGTGATCACAAAAGTGAGGCAAAAGGTATGCATCGCGAACAGAAAAAGCAAAGGATCAAAACAACTAATATTTGAAGTTAAATGATTAGATAATCCGAGCGTAAAAACGATTACCAACTGGAAATCTCAAATAGATTCGAAATCTTAGCCGACTCGAGTAATAGCAAAGATGACAATAATGAAATTGATGTAAGTAAGATCTGGGAGGCAATTCGTGATGTAATGAAGGGCGCAGCAAGGGAACGCATAGTTGAGAAGAAACAGCAGAAAAACAAGCCTTGCTTTGAGAAGAATGCATTAAGCTTCTTAAGGAACGAAAACAAGCGAGGCAACGGTGGCTAAGTAATAAAAGCGAAGCAAATACCAACTACTATAATAACGCGAAACGCAACGCCACACGCGGGTTCAGAAACAAAAAGCGAGAATATCTGACGCAAAAGATTCAGGAGATATAAACAAATAATATACGGGATATATACAAAGGGGGTAAACTCGTTAAGGAAAGGTTACCAGCCCAGGTTGGAGATGATTGGAAATGAACGTGGAGATCTTCAAATGGATCCGGTTAAAATTCTCGATGTGTGGAAAAGTTATTTCTACAAACTTCTTAATGTACACAACGAAGAACAAGCAGAAGAATTTGAAATCTATACCGCAGAACCATGGATACCCGAACATAGCAGAATGGAGGTCGAAATGTCGATAAAAAAGACTAAAAAATTTCAAATCACCCGGAATAGACAGTATTCCCGCCGAATTAATTAAAGCGGGACGAACGGCACTAATCAAGGAACTACATAAAAAAATGTGTGCTATATGGAGAAAGGAGGAGCTTCCAAAGGAGTGGGAAACCGCAATAATAGTTTCAGTTTACCCAAAAAAGAAAAAAAAGCCAGACTGTAATAATTGTCGCGGAATCTCATTCATTACTCCCAACATGTTACAAAGTATTGAGTAATATACTGCTATCTCACCTAAGCATTTACATAGATGAAATAATTGGAGATCACCAATGTGGATTTAGAAGAAATAGATTCACTTAAGACAAGTTTTTCGTCTTGAGAGAAATCTTAGAGAAGAAATGAGAATACAATGGTACTATTCACCAGTTATTCATTGATTATAAAAAAGCATATGATTCTATCAAAAGGGAAAAGCTATACAGTATCCTGATACAATTTGCAATTCCGAATAAACTTGTGAAAATGTGTCTCAACGGCCCCATAAATAGATTAGATTACGAATAGGTAATATTTTGTCAGATAATTTCGAGATTCGCAACGGACTGAAACAAAGTGATGCGTTATCACCACTACTGTTTAACTTGGCGTTAGAATATACAATTAAAAAATAAAAGAGAATAAAAAGGGATATTGAATGGCTTGAATCAACTTTTCGTGTACACGAATGATGTAGATTTAATAGGGGACGATATGGATGCACTGCAAAGTAACACCGAGGTCTTAGTAGAATCTTGCGATGAGATAGGTCTACAGGTGAACGTAGAAAAAACACAGTACATGAGAAAAAGCCGAAACACATGGAATGAAGGAAATAGAAACATGTTCTATACCATAATACATGTTTGTATTCTACATGGTCAACGGAACGCAATAAATCAATATCAATATCACAAACTAAATAAATTTAAATGCTTGGGAACATATGTAACAAGTAAGAACGAGGTCACTGAAGAAGTAAAAAGTCCTTAGTATCGAGCAGCGCATGTTTCTATTTAGTCCAGAAACTCCTAACCTCGCGATGAATATCAAGGGAGTTGAAACTGAAAATATACAGAACGGTTATTCTGCCGGTAATACTTTACGGTTGCGAAAGTTGAAGTACGACCCTAGCAGATGATAATCAATTATGATCGTTTGAAAATAAGGTCTTGAGAAAGATATACGGGCAAAAACTGGACGAGATGAATGAAGAAGACTTCATAGTAAAGAGGTCCTCGACTAAGATGGGCAGGCCATGTAGCTCGGATGGGGGGAAAACGAAGGTTATATTTCATCTTTATTTATTGGAAAGCCGGAGGGAAAGAGACCGTTGTGAAGACCAAGTCGTTGTTGGGAGGACAATATTAGAAGAAATCTTCGGGAAGTAGTTGTTCATGATGAAAACTGGCTTGATGTTGCCCAGGGATAGAATTATATGACGAACATTTGTTACTACGGCGAAGAATTTGCGAGTTCCGTAAGACATAGAGTAAGTAAGTACGTAAGTGAGAAATCTTTTTCAGTGAGCAACTCAGTTATTCCCTATTGAAAAAAACAAACAAATAATTAGTTTCGAATAAATAAACTTTACACTACTTTATCGTAAGTGGAAGACTGGAATAAAATTACAATGAAACTCAACCAAGAAATCAAGCACTTTATCAGAAAATAGACCATGACTATTGCTATATATTACATATATAGTGATGGAAAATTCCAAAATTATATTGCAAAATATCTAGTATCATCATGTTAGCTTTAAAATATGAGAAATCTGCACACACGCGCGCGCGCACACATACACACACACACAAACAAACAAAAAAAAAGATAGTCTGAGACAAAAGATATTCATGTGGGTTTTCATTTCTTTCTTTTTTTCAATTATTTAATTATTAGATTCAACATCATCGTGACAAAAAGAAATAGCCTATTATAATGAACATTTTTCACTTCTAAAAATTTTGACTTCCATATTGGTAATTTGAAATAAATTTAAAGATTAAATCTTGAAGAAGATCATAAAGGCGATTATTTTTTGTGAAATTAAAAATAATGAATTCAATCCAGAATTTTATATTGAAAAGTCGAAAACGGACTTCAACTTTGTATTGTTTCTTTCATATCTGCAAGCCATGTATTTGGGAAAATCAATTTTCATCATCATAGGTTGCATGGTGTAATCTTTAGGATTAAAAATATCCTAAATAACTTACAGTGCAGTATTTAATTGATATCTAAGTAGACAAACAAACACAACGTTTTGTTTTGTAGTCTTAGATATGTCATTTATTCTTCTTTTAAATAGCGGCGTGAATATTCCCTGATGCGTTCTGGAATTTCGTTTAAGTTCTAGTTGTATACACAATGCAGGATTTTGAGTAGAATTCTAAATTATATTTCTGCTTGAGAGTATAATATCCTATTTAAAAGAGTGTTTATATAGTGACACTGGTACTGGTTCAACTTTTGTGTCTGCTATGATAATTACTACTTACCACAATTTGTGACACAATTCTGTCTATTAAAACATCTTCGTCAAAATATGACTTCGTTAGCTCTAACAAGTAATCATTGAGTTTCTGCTGTTGCCTCAGAGCAATTCGTTGTTGGTTTTGGTGAATGGCAATGCCCATCCAAGCCGTTACGGCCGTTACAATCTGTTGGTTTTCCTGGAATGAAAGTAGAAGTGAAAAATATCTTAATAAAAACTTAGAAAATTTATTTATGTGACCCATATTTAAATATACCGAGGTACAAGAAACCCGCAACACTCGAAAAAAGAAGAAGAATCTATATATACAGTACATTTAACATTACTTGTTTATTGCTATGGACCTGTTCGAGGTTCTCAAATATGATTCGTGTTATGATAAAGAAATATTGTCCTATGGATGGTTTATAACACCTTCCTGTCTCCCTTTTCGTCCTCCCCCTGATTCTCTTGTGTGCAATAAAATTGACAACTCTAACCAGAACCAACTGTTCCCACACTGAGATTCGTGTTTCTCTGTAAGTTGGAATTCTGTGATATGCTACACAGTTTGAAACAATTATTTTCTTGGCATTTAGGTTGTAGTGAAGGGTGGTAAGATGCCTTAAATCCCCGAAAAGGCCGCTTGAGCAGTCGCTTTGGTACAGAATTCGCAAAGTATTCTAACTTGGCTCAAGAAATGCATACTACGCCGATTATAATTTTACTTGCCGTGCAGAGGTACCGAAAACTGATTGCATATTCTGGAAGGCCTAATGAGGTTGATTTCTGCAATAGATGATCGTTTATTGTTCCTTCATGTTATGAGCAACCGCCGCATAACTGCGGTGGATGCCAGAAATCGGTTAGAACAAGTGAGAAGTATGGATGTCAGCTCTTGGACTGTGACAAGGATATATGACGCCAGACACATTTCCAGAAGATCTGCTACTGGATCACAACAGAATCTTCAATATTGACAGGCTCAGGGAGGTATGAACATTGCGGAACAGGGATTCTCAAATTAGACCCGATTTTGTTTCCAAATTCCAGATGGACAAGAAATGGCGTGGAGAAGGAGTGGCGAAAGATGCACAGTTTCATCACGGATAGCATTCCTGCAAGTTCAGAAATTATTTAGGCAGGGATCAATTTAACTGCCAGATTAGATCTTGTCTTTTTGGAAGGTGGAGCTCTTACGGTGTATCAGTACATCCAAGACATTCTTGGAGAACAAGTTGTTCCTTTCGCCATTTATTGGTGATAATTTCTTGCTAATGCACTACAATGCACGTCCTTATGTGACACGTTGTATCATCCAGAACTCAATGAAGTAGGGATCCAAGTTATGCAATAGTAAGCACGAGATCTGATATAAACCAGATTGAACATGTGTGGGATATTTTAGGAAGGAAATGTCCGTTATCATTCTCTAGAGACTCTGCAAATGCTACAGGAAGTCCTCTGAGAAGAATGGGAGCGCATCGTCCAAGAAAATATTGATGCGATCATTAGACATGCCTCAGATATTGCAGACTGTCATTCAAGTGAAAAGTGGGTGTGAATGACGGTGCAGGAAGGCCAAAAAATCGCATGATTAAATTTTATCTGATTAGATATTCGACTTGTTTATTTGGTTTTTTATCACCATAGTGATAAATACAACATTTATATAAATTTTCAGTCCAGTTTTGGAAAGCACATAGTACTTACATCATTCAGTAAGGTGATAATTGAATCGTTCAGTTTCATTCCAAAGAAAGTCTTATTCAAATTTATAATTTTATTTCCGTTGTATTATTGCAAGTAATGTAACATACGAATTCATTTTATGTAGTGTTCTGTTTATATTATTACAGTAAATCTTCCAAAATTAATGAATGTAAGCAATGTTAATAAATTATACTATTCTTTATTTTCTTTTATTATTGGATGTATTCAAAATATTAGAAATTGTTTTTAAATTGAGATGTTTTTTCGAATAGTGTTTTACGAAGTAAAAGATAAATGAAATAAGATTTACAGCTGCAAAATCTTGAGCATATTTTATAGATAGTAAACTGAAGTTTGAATGCAGGTGACTACAAGATAAACATGAACATAACAACTAAGTATAGCTGTGGATCATAGCGTTCTGTAAAGTGTTTTCAATTTAAACAAACGTAAGTTAATAACTACATTTTGACACCACAATAATATAAAAATTATGACCATGACACTAATTTCATAAAATTAACAAAACAATGTAAGCATCTTCACTAGATGGAGAATATAAAGCATTGACTTCATTAACTTCATTAGTTATTAAAACCACATCCGTGTTAAAATGATGTGTTTATAATAACTATCATAGCCTTAATGACCATGCTAACCTACGAAATGTAACGTAAATAAAAACAAATAAAAAGAATATAGTACTTTTATGTTCCTTTATATTAAAGAAGTTAACGAGAATTGATATAATTAACTGTTAGTAACAGTAAAATGCCAAGATTACACAAAAACCTTAATATTTTAGGGACGTCTCAATTGCTCAATAATTATCCGTTTCAACCTTTCAAATAAAACAGTTTCAAAAACTACACGTCTTATTTATCATCATGATCAGAATGTATTTTGGTATCGACATTCTGATTATGTAAAGTAAGATGTGCAGTTTTTGAAAGTGTTTTACGTAGAAGATTGGCCTCCATGTACATTTTTTTATTATAAATGGAAGTTTTGTTCTATTTAAGACCTTAATGAAGAACTATAGTGAACCATGCAAAGTGATTTTATCAAGTAAGTACATATTACAATGGGAAAATCACTTTGTATAATTCGATGGAGTTCTTCATTCAGGTCTTAAAGCGAATGAAACTTTTATTTTTATAAAAATGGACATGTCAGGTTTTGCTTGTTTGCTCCTCATTTTTATATAGGTATTAAGTTTTATAATTTATGTTTAAAATTAGCCGAAACTTTAGTATTTTGTTTTTAGAAATTAAAATGTCCTCATATATACGAGGACATAAATAACGAATAATCCTGGAGGCTATTTTAATCCTGTTCTGACATATTTCCGATTGTTTAAAAAGCCCTGTATTTATAACATGAATGAAAGAATGAATGTTATTTAAAGCAGTTAACTTACTTTCGTGAAAGGATCTTCATACAATTCACGATATAATTCGATCACACCAATACAATCTCCCTTTGGAGTTATTATGGGAATACACAATACGGATTGCACATCAAGGCCTGTAAAATAAAATACTTCTATGAAAAAGTACATCAAAGTTATTTAGTCATTACTATTCCTAATATATCGCCATTCGCAATAAAAATAATTTATTCAGGTTCAGGTGGAAGTTCAGTAAATACTTATTTGATTTATACTTTGTGGCTAGACAAGTATGTATGGATAAGTATGTCACTATGTTGAGGATTGAAAGTGCTTGCTAGGAGGAATCAAACTTGCATATTTCCCATGTGCTGATTCGAAGTCTACAATCTTAGCCAAAGATTATAGGAGCTGCGTAAATTGAATTCATATACCTAATATCGCATAAAAGATAACGACAATTAACAAAGGATTTTAACAAATTAAAATCTGAAAACTCTCGCCGATACTGACATACAAAACCATGTGATTAGAATTTCGCCATATACACCAATTTCTCATTTTTCCACAGTTGGACACATAATTTCATACAGATTGAGTCTTATTTTAAAACTTTATATTCCTTCATAACATTGCCGGCGAACCAGGGAAGAAACGTCCTCCCAGTATCATGCGCGGTAGGGACACCCCCCCCCCACCATTCCCCCGAATGTAGAGTAGCCCACGTCACCATTAAGAATCGCAATTGAAATAATTCTAATTGTCATGGCAATATTGACATTATGGGTTATGTTTGCGTGTAGAAAATTATCTTCTATCTTGAAAATTATTGGTATCTGTATTTGTGTAGAGAATTTGTGATAATTCTCCAAAAGTACAGGTACCAAACAAAATTTAGATATCTTTTTTTTTTTTTGTTATTTACACACTTTATTCTTTTGTCTTGATTCCCTCTGTGTGTTTCCCTGTCTTTTACTTCAAACTATTCTTACTCCTTTATATCGTTCTTCTTGTTTACATATTTTTACTCTTTTACGTTTATTTGTGGTCAAAGAAGTCTTTTATTAGAGACGAAACGTTATTGATTATTAATTTCTATTGTTATACCATTCACGCATACATTCTCTGTTTCCAAGGAGATATTTTCATTCCTATAGACGTGGCTACAATGTGAAACGTTCTCTAACAAATCCGCATTTTAGCATAATTTTCTCGGAAATGGATTGATTTCTTTAACGTGTGGTTTATCAGAGACTACACTGATGAGATCTACAGGCAAATCGTATCTAAAATCAATAGCTCTAAAAGACTAGGAAGAGATCTATCTGTTCACTGTATGGAAACAACTATATAATCCATTTTGTAATTCAACCAATCAACTTGTACTATTGTTGTTAACCTCAATATCCTTTCTCATTGCAGAAAGAGTATGGAATAGCTGAGTAATTTGAATGGCCTTTGTTTGACCTTCAGTTCTGATAAGATTGCAAGTTTCAACCGTGTTGGCTGTCATTGGAAGCATTTTCTAGCGTGAACGTTGCTCAGTTCGTCGAAAGCATTTAGTATGAAAACGGAATGTTCACTGTACCATCACAAAAACTAGAGAAAGAACAGCAATTATTCAGGCAAAGGAAGTTCATAACTAACATCCTTTTATGTCGCAAACAAATGGTTGTAGTTGTGCTACATCCTGGACGTTCCAAAGACATAAATTAGATAACATCTAGCGAAAATGTACAAAGTAACGCCAGACGACATGTTTTGCTTCAGTTTTCAAACAAGTTCCGGTGCAGGCAATTCAACAAGTTTTGCTCTTATATGTAGACACACTGGACTTTGCAAAGAAATTTGAGCCTAAAAATTTGTTAACAAGGCATGGACTCTTGGAAAAACAGACCCGTAAACAGTACAAGGAAAGGTTGGAAGTACGAAGATAGCTAAAGTGGATGTAACGGCAGGAATGAAGTGAGCTGCAGCTTCTTAGAACGTAACCCCAAGTCTTCCTCTTCTTTCAACTGTAAATGTATTTTATTTTGGAATCCACGTATGAAGTTCACGTTTTTTCAAAAAAAAATATGATGAGGTTTTAGACTTTGACCGTCCTGCATTCTTATCCGCCTTCGGTATTCGCCTACAATCATCTGTTATCATCTTCTCTTTCTCTATAGTTATCTTTTTTGTATCCTCCTTCTTATTTCAGCACATGTTTATATCTTTTCTTAATTTTACTTCTTTCGTTATCTTTCTTTAATCTTATTCTATCCCAGTTTCATCTTACTAGTTATCAACTAAACAGTTATTTTCGAAAATATCTGCAACAGTCGATAACATCTACTGATATTTTCCTTCCTCTCCTTTTGAAACCGTCTCTTCAAGATTGTTTTTCTTCCACCGAAGGTTGGTTAAAATCTACTCCATCAAGCTAATTTCGAACGCAGAAGTTACCTGTTACAGTAGAAGTAATTTACTTTCAAAAGCAGAAACGTCAAACAAAATGGTCAGAAACAACATCCTTTCACAATTAGTAAGCAAGGCTTTTGATGATATCCAATTGAAAGTGAAGATAAATATAACATTAAATAGAAGATATAATTTAACGGCTTTCAACGTCCGACGAATCTAGTTTTACAGAGGCTCTTCCGAGAAAAAAAAAAAAAAAAAAAGATTCAAGCGTCCGTTCATATAGCAGCTGTTCGAGGAAATTAAATTAGAAAACATATGAACAGTACTTGAATGAGTTGTGGACGAGAAGGAAATTAACAAATATACGTGGTGAAAGTCCCAATAATTGACAAAGTTGTATTTCTAAAGACATCAAAGGGACAACCCATTTTTGAAAATAGTATAACGAAGAATCTCTGCGGGAGACAAACGACACTTAGCGAATTATAAACTTCGAATGGCATCAAACGACGACAAAAATAGAATCAAGTGATGCTAGTACTAAATCGTTGATATTTGATATAGCAAATGCATAAATGAACTACAAACAACTTTCTGAAAGCGTAGATTAAGTTATCCAAGTGTTTGAGAAAACGCATATGGTTTTTAGTATTTGTGCACAAATCGCTGAAACCGAGAAAGAAGAAATAAAAGAAAGGAACATAATCTATCACCACGAGGATCAGAATAATCAAAGCATACTAATACTTAAAAGACTAATTGAAACAAACTGTATGTCAACGTGAACTTCTTCAGCAGCTACTGTTAGATACGATGAAAGGTTAATTACAGCCAAAAGTAATTACCTGAATAAGCGGAATGTTTCTTCAATTCGTTATATGATGCCTCTAAAGCTTCCATTTCCATGTCAACGGAAACAGCATGATACTCCTTCTCTACGTCGTTTTTTGAAGTCTTAGAATAAAATATTTTGAACCAACTCAACGAACTTTATCTCACGATTGATTCAACATGCTCCGAAGCCATTATTCAATCCATTTCGAATACACAATTTGTATATTGTATAAAGGCTTCCCTCTTGTAAGGAAATGATCAATTTTAGCGAAGATATGTATTTTTAAGGACTTAAGAAATATTGGAAGAAATAGTTGTACTAATACACATGTCTTTGAATTTAGAATAAACCGAAAATGATAACTACGAAATGTATAAGTATTATTCAGTAGTTAAACAGTTATTATAGTTTATTTATTTATTTTTAGTAAAGAGTCTTAATTGAGTAAAATTTCTCATTTGGTTACGAATAAAATAATAGCCGAAATACATTTTGACTCAGTTTTGTCATAGATTTTAAAATATTTTTGCATGTACTTTAGTTTGTAACTGTTTCACGATTGTCTTTTATGATTTGTGTCTTTCACAGTATTTTATTTGTTTAGGACTAATTTTGGGGACAAATTATGAAGACTGAATCTCCACGTCTTCACCACCCTGGATCTTTTCTGCCCATTAAATTATGGCGTAGGACCGAAATTCTATCCAAATGTTAGTACTTTATTACAAGAAATTTACAACTTCTATACACTTGAGCCCACATTGCCAGCAGCTTACTACATCCTTTGCAGTGAAAGGGAAAGACTGTGGTACTACTCTTAACTACCGGCATCATTCCGGACATTTTTCTTGTGTAACTGAAAGAAAATCTAAGAAAGCCTCAGTCAGGATGAGCTATTGGGATTCGAATCTTGAAACCTTATCTTAAAAGATAACCACACTTCCGTTGTGTCAGCCTACTTGGCAGTGAGTTAAGACTAAAATGACGTTAATTATCGATAAAAGACTTGGAAGATGTGGAATGATGATGCTTAAAAGAAACATGTGGTCAATATGAAATTCTACAAATAAAAAGTTAAAAAAAAAACTTACAAGAAGAAAGGAACAAGTAATGGTAAATGTTCTCATTGTTAACAATAACAGAGTACCTAGCGACATACGGTGTTGTCCCAAAGAAACGATAAAACGTAAAAGTGTTATTTGTGAATTAGTGCAATATATATATGTTTGTATAATATTCTTGTTCTGTTTTTGTGATATAATGAGTAACACCTAGTGTCAAATGAGTAGCACACATTTAACTTGATTTAAAATTACTTCCAAATGTCACTGTAAAAACAAAATTAATTAAAACTTACAACAGTATTTTAAGTTACTATTGTATCAATTCCAGAAAAAAAAACGAGTTAAGAGATAACATATAAAATATAAATAATAAGTTTTTGTAATATACGCTATATTCGTAAGGATTTAATACGATCTTGTTCTTCGCGTTCCTAGCTACACATACGTCTCATGTTCGCTGTTGCATTCAATAGTCATTTCGAAATGAAAGATGAATTGTAAAAAAGTTGGTATCATATTTGAATTGCTTACTCATACGCTTTCCTAAAGTAATTACGACGAAATTTTTCGTGTAATCCAGTCATCACCATTACGTGCTTGAGAACTCTACAATGGGCAATGAGAAATATTCGAAAAATATTATATACCGGTATATTTATATATAGGGTAAATTTAAGACAAATGAAGGAGAAAAAAGGATACTTACAGCTTAGTAACGCATTAGATCACACATTTTTACATGTACACATAAAAAAGTCACTATATTTCGTGTATTCACACTTTTTCAAGTACAGAGGAAGAGAGCGAAGTTCACGTGTTCACAAAGTACAAGTCTGAAGAGAGAGTGGCGACACGTAGCGGACAAAGCATCAGAACTGGAGAACAACTGACTGCTGTAGCGCGTAGATATTCGAAACTTGAAATAATAATAACTGTATGGCGTGTAAGTACAAGGTGGAATCGTGGATGGAAATGTGTTGAAAATGCAGAGGAAAAGGGGAGCTTAGAGTTATTGAAGGTTAAGGCCAGGTTTTATTTTCACGCTCAAACCGTGAATGAAGGCATTCTCCCCCAGACGGCGTGTTGAGGTGCTGGTCGTAGGGGGTAAAATGTGGATTATGGCAACCAGGAAAGATCTTTATTCTAGTACTAGTTATGTATATATACCCGAGAAAAACGCAATAAACCTTATGCTCACTGCTACTCAGATAGATGACGCACGGTTATTGTAGTGTTTTGTGTTACTAATTCTACCTGTATTTCTTTTTTTCCTGATAACAATACAATGCCATAGTTTATACACGGACTAACATATAAAGGTATAACCAAGTAAATTGTGTCATTAAGAAGACCACCTTAGCCTACATTTTCCGAGGATTTTTAAAACTAGCTACAGTAGTAGACAAAGGTTGAGCTGTTCGTGGGTTTCACCAAACTTCGTTAAGAATTTAGGTAATCGTTAGTTAACGGATTTAATATATATAACTCTTAAAGTTGCTTAACGATTCGTCAATTCTTAACTAAGATTGGTGACACGCACCCTGTGACTTGCAAATTTAATTCTGATTTGTCAGGGAAAAGATGATTTTTTGTTTAGTAATTATAAAAATCGGTGTTGCATACTATTTTATGCACTGAAGTAATCCTTGTGGGCAGGGAATCAACGAATCTATTGAAAGAACTTGTTGTTTGCTTCCAGGATAAACATATTACTAAGTTCATAAACCTTTGTAATTAAAATATCTATAGGAGGACAAAAAACTGAATCTGTCAGTGTTTGGATATAAAATAGATCATTAAACTGGTTGGGATCATCTATGTGCTTATAACAACGTACAGAACTAATGCATAAATGTGAAATAAATTGTAACTTTAAAAGAAATGTTTTAACATATCAAGAAACAATTTTTTTTTCTTTATTTATAACAAGAAATTTTAATCACAGCCCAAATCATACCAAACTTAAAACCGCTTGTGCATGTTGTTTATTAATTTTAAACTACATAATATGATATTTGTAAAGAACTTTATTTTTAAATTAGAGAAATCAGATTGATTAATAAATTTGAGTGATTAATAAATTATCCTATCTGCTGAGCAAATGTTCTTGTCTTTCGAAATTATCAATTTTGTGTGTAGATGCTAAGAATTGTATATCTTGTACAGAAATTTAACTCAAATTCGCGCGAATTCTCTTCAAAATTGATTGACTTCGACCTTAAAAAGGATCGAAGATTTGAACAATATTCACTATCCTAAACATTATTGCTTAAAGTTAGTAAACTTTCGAATTGTCGCTTCATTCTGTCTAATTTCGGCTTTCCGTACATGCTACCCTTTTGTCACGAATGAATCCTTTTTGTTCTGTATAGTATAGAAGAATAAATTGTTCCAGTTGATCTATAAATAGAGCTTGTTATCGGCTGAATTCTATATCAAGGACTCTGAAGTGTGTAAAGTGAGCATATCATCGAATTTCCTTTAGTAAGGAGATCGTATAATTCGTGTAACAAAACATAAGTACTGTTGTTGAAGCTTCTATATTAAAGCAATATCATATGTGCATTGATGTTTCGTGTTTTATTGACAATTTGCTCACTACTTGCCCCTGTAGCACAAATGGTTGAAGCGACGTTGAAAAATGATTGTGTTACGTGGTTTAATAATTATTACAAAATGGTTACGTTGGGAAAATGGCTGTGTCACAACGTTGGGCCAACCATAAATTTTCGTTTGATCAGTGCGATGAAGGCTTCCAACCAACTTTGAAATGCAGTTGGTAAATACAAATGATTGGTTGAAAAATGGGTGACCAATGCGGACATGGACAACGTTGCTCCAATCGTCTTGTGCTACTAGGGTAATTGTTAGTAACCTTGTCCCGGTTTTTTGGGAATAAAAATATAGCAACCTTGAATTAGTGATTAATATTTATATATTATTGTGAGACAGATGCTTTGTAAACTAACACAATATTAATATTTTTTTTCATTATTTAAATTAACGAGATTTGAGTATAGTCACCTGGTACGCCAATTCCCATAGGAAACCTTTCATCTCCAAGTATGTCGTCAACTAAAACAACTTCCTTAACGTAAGCCACGTATGTAGCAACAGTGTTTCCTGGACCTGTACAAAATAACGGAAAGGAAATCCAACGTTGTAACAGAAACGTAGAAAACAGGAAACTACCAAATGTAATATTTGTCATTAAACGATGATGACAATATTTTTTTTTTAACAAAACGCCTCATTAGGCTTTAATCAAATGAAAACATTATTTTAAAAAAATCTGCCAAAGATAGTTATAAATAATAAATGATGAACTACTCAGTTTTTTATCTTGACGCACTACTTCTATAGGCACAGTTCATCTTTTTTAAAATACTTTTCTTTCTGTACTGTGGACCGCTCACATCTATAGACGCGAGGGCGGAGTCGCAGTTTAATGAGGGGTAGGAAGACAGTATTCAGTATCCAATAGGATTTTTTTTAGTAGCTGGGGACCAGGTTGCCAGTAGCATTTAATGAAAAATAAGACGGTATCGCCGAGCTTTCTATCTCGCTTTCTAGCTCAGTAATACTTATGAGAAGTGATGGTATATGCATTTAATTTTATATTAATTTTTCTGTATATTCATTTAATTGTCACAATTCTGTTGTTATTAATTGATATTTTAGTAACATTTCAAATCGTCAAAATTAATCTAAGCTGCTTATTCTATGACGAGCGCTAAGGATGAAGGTCCCGGTAATCGTACCTGCAAAACCTAGAAAAAGAAGAAGAGTTACCTCTTTTACACAAACGCAATTTAATCGCTCTGTAATCCAGACACTCTATAGGTAAATGGGAACTTCCGTTCTAATTAGTCTCATATGCAAAATTTGGGATGTTACCTGTGATGCGAGGTGCAACCTCCGTGCCAATCACTCCACCTTAAATGCAAAACACTGGAATGTGACAATGAGTTTTATAGCTTCAGGCAAGTCCACAATCAGAAATGTATATACGTATATAAAACTCATTGCCAACATATCACCCATATCAAATTCAGATATATTATATGAATCTGTTTCCGGCTTTTAGGCATCTGTGCCTCAGGCCGAGATACGGCAGGGGAAACATGAGGGAAGGAATCGACCAGGTCCTAAGTTGAATGTACTATCCCGACATTTGAATGGTATTAGAGGAAAGCCCGGGAAGAACAGTCAGTATAATGGCTAGCTGGTATCGAGCCCAGGGCTTCCAGAATGCAAATCCGACACTCTAGCAACTGAGCCAGGGCCGCATGGTTATGATGAGGCAGGCATTGACATTGTGGCATTGGACGCTGACACGTCGCAATCAAAGCAAACTGAATACTAAAAGTAGTAAGAAAAAAATATATAGAAATTCTTTTAAATACATTCTTTTCTTAAACAATTCGTACTAAAAATTAAAAAAATAATTTTGTTTATGCACGACTAAAAAGAACACCATGAGGCGCGCCAATTGAAGAATTTATAAAGTGACTGTATATGAGAGTGCACCCCGTCAATAATGAACTCTCGATAAACACTAACACTGCTGGCAACGCTGCCCGCTGAAAGTCGCTGATGACTTGGGAACTTCCCACTGCACACCGCGGACTAGCCAAGACCCCTCTCACAGCTCTACAGATGTGAGCAGTATGCTGTAGATAGTGGTCTTAAAAGATTAGGAAGCAGCCTTAATCAGGGGCTGGATTAAATATTGTCTCTACGAAATTTGATTTCGCAACGCAATATGATTCTTCTAACTTTGCGTTTTCCCTTATGGTGACATAAGTTCACGGAGAGATATTTGATGCAAATCACCGCAACTAAATTGCAATGTTTGCGTTGCGTTGACGCAGCGCGATATGTAATCCGGCCCCTGGAATTTTATTGCATTCTGAATTCACAATTCGGATGTTCTGATGATGATTATGATATGTGTTCTGTCCAAATGCAGGTCCTTACCCGAAAGCAGTGTTTCTTTCAGAAGATTTCATTCAGGAGGATCGTAGGGAGGAGGGCTCACGAAAATTATAAATAGTGTATATTGACCTCAGTATACTAAAATATAAAATAACAATAATGTTCCTTAACAGTATGTCGTACTTCCTTAGTTAACATCAAAATAGCATGAAAAATATTTATAGAATGTTCTATTATATATGTATTTCAGTATGCGTATGAGTAATACCAGTGTTGAGACTAATTCTTTCGGGGGAGCAGTTGAAAATCCCGGGGGGGGCAAAGTTTCCCGAAAGCATGCCTAAAAGAAACAGTGCCCGAAGGTCCCTCGTTAAGATGAACCGACAGTGGTTTGCCAATGCATTCTCTCGGATTAAGATACGTCCTAAGGACGAGTGTCGTTTAAGGTGGGTTTCGAACCACTTGTGTCCCCACTGTAAATCAAACCCGGAACCTCTTGATTACAAGGCAACAAGCGTTATCAGTCACCCACAGGTTAATACCGCATAGTATTAGCTAATGTTTATCAAGCAACTTAATTCATACTTGATACAGCTTTCGGGTTGATATTATACCATAATCACAACACCTTATGTAAGGTGAAGTTGAAATTTACGCTCAGAAAAATTCATACTGCCGTGATCGAGACTCGAACCCGAACCTCGCATTTTCCGGTTAGGCAATAGGCATGCTATCCATTACTCCACCACAGTTAGGCGTGCTATCCTGTGACTGTGTAATTTTCAACTTCACCTGACGTATTTGTGATTAAGCAATAAGACCATTCTTTCGTTGTGCACGAAATTGCATAAAGTCTCATTAATAATAAAGTGCCTGCATGTAGCGGTGCCTTGCATCTACTCCCGAAGTGCATAATTGAATCATTGAGGTTGAGGAATATTTCCGCAGAAAATGCCTTACACACAGACTATGCACAATTCTATTTGTCAATTGAGAACACTGAACGATTTCAACAATGAATTGTAAAACACTCACCCAAGGACTGTATGAAGTATTGAGGTAAACTTACATGTGAGAAAGGGATATTATCTGTATATGAACTCCACTCGTCTTCCCTTGTTTGTGAAATTCCTAACAATCTGACAAAAAGAAAGTATCTTCACATTTATTCCTAATCGATGCAATCAGTCCATGTCTCTGATAATGATATGAAAACACAAGTTGAGAATACTTTGAGATGTTTGGTTAAAACAGATGATCCACAATAAATTGGTCAATAAGCAATAATGTTACCATCTAACAATAACTACATTGTCGTGTTTAGCATTAACAGCACGAAATGACATGCAATCAAAAGTACTTATACAAAACAATGGCATTCATTCGATTGAAAAGTTACTGTTTCAAAATATTTTCTCTGGTGCTTGATTAGGAGACCTCAAAATGGTATAAGCATTTCACGTAACCGAGATATAAACTGTAAATTCTGGCGTAAAATACCTAACGTAACTTTTATCCCAGCACTATTACCGAATATCGAAATTCCTCACAGAATACTAGTAAGGTAAGTCCTGAACCGGAAACTTCTATAAAAGTTCAAAACAATCTAAACAAACAACTTTTGTTTCACCTTTGATATCAAGAGCAGAGCAGGTTCAAATTGCATAGATAGTGCGAGAGAAGCCAACAGAAAACAGTTCAAAGAATATCTAAGGCATAGCAATAAGGAAACGTTAACTTTGTGAGACCAAATTTATCAAGAAGAAAATCACAGCCAAAGACGGTAGAACCACAATGGAAGGCTGTGATAAATAACTACTGTGTAGACTGAAGACTGTACTGGACTGTAGGTGTAGACTGTAGTGGGTATTAATATGGTGACGCAGGTAAAAACTTTGCATTGGGTTCAGCTTGCCAGATGTAAGGATTGTTTTAATGAAAAGTGTTGTAATGGACTGGCAGATCACACATGAACATATGATTTCTGTGTTAATTATGATTGTGAGTGATCTTAGAATAAACATGTACTGCATACGTGTTTGACTCGTTAAAAATATCTATATAGTAATGAAAAGAGTACCGATCAGTATGAAAGATACATAAAATAACTATCTTCACATTCTATCCTATCTTTTGTCTTTTTACTGTAATTCTTTCTTAAATAGTTTTAGCGCATAGTTAACACCACTCGTAATTACGCCCATTTATAACCTGTAGTCAGTTGTACTCACATTTAATTGGATTATAGGCCTAATGCATTTATAGTGTTTAGAAGAAATAAAATGTTAATATAATAGGACTTTTGAAAGTAACATTACTTTTTAAAAATTAAATATGGCCTTATTTAATCCCTATCGGAATCCAATCAGGACACTTACATGTTTTCTTTTAATAAGAATAGGAGACAAGACAGAAAAAGAGGGTAAAATTAAAGCCTAAAACCTGTCAGACATATCTGTATTTTTATCTTTTGAAAATATAATAGTAAGAATTACTGTTAGATAAAGGTAGAAACTTTTTTGTACCTCTTTACCCTAATTATAATATTTTCCCATGACATTGCGATAATGGTAATACGTAATATTGGATATTATTTACCACGAAGAATACTCTCAAAAGGATCCCAGATCTAAATAAAATAATTCGTTGAACTGAATTTCGGTTTACTTACAGCTAATTATCTTACCTATTTTCCAGTTTACTTTGTGTCGGTCGCATTTAACATTTAGTTGATGTTGATAAAGTTCTTCTTTCCCTGCATCAACAATATATGCTACACAACCTGCAAGTGAATATACTAATTCAACGCCGAAACTACTAACGATAGATTCAAAAGCAACATGAAAGTGTGACAATATTGATTCGAAAACATGAAATATTTACTTTGCATGTAAAGAATAAATATTTAAAAAGTAGACATACTCTTCAATATTAAAAATGTACAGAATCTTCTGTAGGACCAAAGGTAAATATTAACCTTCAACCAGATACGACTATTTCGTTACTACTAGTAGGTGCGTGGGGGTATATTATACCCCCAAACTGAAATTATAATTTCGAACAAAGTAATATTCAAATTCATTAAAAGGTATTTTTATATTTTCCATTTGATCCTTTTTAACAGTTGGAAATAATTTTCACATTAAAAAATTGACAACAATAGTCTAAAAATAATGCATTCATGAATGCGTTGTATTTTCAGTATTACAGCCAGGCTCCATTACACTAGTAGGCGTGTGGGGGTATATTTTACCCCCAAATTGAGTTTATCATTTGGAACAAAGTAATATTCAAACTTATTAACCACAAATTAATAAATTCACTATATGTTCAATATTTGTACCATTTAACTGCATTTAAAAAATCTAAAATTGCAGTTCTAGTACAATTCACTTTGCATACCAAAGGTTGTTATTACACCCATTACTAGACGCATGAGGGTATATTATGCCCCCAAGCAAATACGGAAGATCTCTGCGTTACGGATGTTACTCCAACACTGACAAGAATGACCTTGTTCATTTACGAGCTCTGTTTTG
>JAGDQP010013599.1:32524-42746 GCA_022664845.1 Lepisma saccharinum
TCCAACACTGACAAGAATGACCTTGTTCATTTACGAGCTCTGTTTTGAAAGGTAACTCAGCAGTGTGGTCAAGCGGTAAAAGTCTGCGCAAATGAATTTACCCCACGCACTGGTTAAGGGTTAAGTACAAACTGTTTAAATGTAATATTTATAGTGACAGTGGAAAATTGGTTAAATAAAAATAACCGTAGAAACAAAATAAACTTAACTTATTTTTATGGGAGATCTGTACAAAATACAATTTTGAATATCTGTATTTCTGTTCGTTATTATTAAATTCATATGCACATAAAGGATCAAAACAACTGAAATTCGAAGTAAAATTATTAGATAATCCGAGCGTAAAACAGATTACAAACCCCAAATCTCAAATAGGTTCTAAACCTTAGCCGGCTCTGGTAATAGTAAAGGAAACCTAAAGTTGTTTCTCGCATGACGACTGATTCGAATCTTACCAAATTAAAGTCGGTATTTTAGCAAAACATTTGGATATTTATGAAGCAATTCTATCATTATTTGTCGTAGCCTTTTGGTTTCAAACCGCCACGCTTTCGATAAGAAATCCATTAGTATAATACTGAATATTACGGAAAGACTTTAGATAATACCCAGAAATGTAGAGACCAAAACAAACCAAAAGATTTGCTCAGTACAGGTTGTCGTTTTCAATTATGAAATTGATCTGAATAAGATGTAGGATACAATTCCTGATGCAGCGAAGGGCGCAGAAAAAGATCGTGTAGCTGAGAAGAAACGATAGAAAACACTTGGTTCGATGAAGAATGAATTAAGCTTCATGAGGAAAGAAAACAAACAAGCCATCGATGGCTAAACAATAAAACCGAAGCAAATGCAAATGAAGTAACGCCGCACGCAATTTCGAAACAAAAAGAGAAAATAACTGATGGAGAAAATTCAGGAGATAAAGAAAAACGGTAGACATGAGAGATCTATACAAAGAGATAAACTCGTTAAGAAAAAGTTACCAGCCGAGGTTAGGAATGATTTGAAGTGAACGTGGAGATCTTCAGGAGGATCCTACTAAATTCTTGATGTGTAGAAAAGGCATTTTAACAAACTTCTTAATGTGCACACAGGTGAACAAACAGAGCAATTTGAAATATATACCGAAGAACCGTGAGTACCCAAACCTAGCTAGAAAGAGACCGAACTTTCTACAAAGAAACTGAATGAAAATTCAAATCACCAAGAATTAACTTCTTCCCAGCTGAATTAATTAAAGCGGGATGAAAGGCACCTGCCAAGCAACAACATAAATTGATGGAGGAAGGGGGAGCTACAAAAGGAATGGAAACCTCAGTAATAGTTCCAATTTAACAAAGGCGTTAAATCTGACTGTAATAATTACCGCGGACTCTCTTTCCTCCCAACATGTTACAAAGCACTGAGTTAGTTACAATTCTAACATGCCTAAGAATATACGTAGATGAAGTAATTGAAGGTCACCAATGTACATTTGTAAAAATAATAAATCTACGTTGGACCAGATTTTCGCTTTGAGACAAACATTAAAGAAGAAATGGGATTCAATGGGACGGTTCACCGGATGTTGTTTATTGATTATAAGAGACCATATGATTCTACCAAAAGAGAAAAACTATACAATATCCTGTTACGATTTCGCATGACAAAAACACTTGTTCAGCTAGTGAGAACAAAAGGGACTCACACGTAATGGCTTGAACCAGGTGTCGTATACGCGGATGAGTAGATTTAATAGGCGATGATAGAGATTCACTTCAAAATAACACACATGTGATAGTAGAAGTTTGCAATGAGATAGGTCTACACGTGAACGTAGAAAAAAAACACGATAAGCCGAATCACAGAGGATTAAGGAAATAGAGTTATTAATAATGTGATCATAGAGAAAAGAAGCAAACAGATTTAAATACTCAGGAACAAAGGTAACAAACAAGAGCAACGTCACGGAAGAATAAAACGTTGGTTAGCAGAGGGCGACTCGTTTCTATTTAATCCTGAACACCTAACCTTACGATTAATATCAAGGAAGTTGAAATTAAAAATATGTAGAAAGGTTATTCTGCCGGTAATAATTTATGGTTGCGAAAGTTTCTTCTTATATGTTTCTTTTCTTTCTTGTATCGACAGAGGGTAACAAGGCGTGAAAGAGGTTGTTTTTTGCACTGTACGCCGACTTAGGTTCAAAATGTATCTCAATGGCGAGGATCATTAGTGAGTAATTTACGTAGTGGGGTCACTGGTTCCATGCTGTGAAAGGCGGATGAGAATTGTAATTCATTAAAATATAAGCGAATATAGGAAGCCTGGTAAAATTAAGTGTCTATAAAAGTATATGTTCTCAGGAGTTAGAAACATTGTTAATTTAATAAATTTGAATATTTAATAACATTTAGCTAAATTTAGTAATTATCATGACGTGGCAGCGCTAAGACTGCCAGCATTTCTCAGGTTTCCTACTGACTGACTTTAAACTAAGACTTTACATTGACTCTTTGTAACTATCTATTCAGTAAAGTATCATTGACTTGATATTTCTCTTCTATAGATATGATATATGAATTTTAAATTTCTATCCGATGTCGGTTATATGAATAAACTAAAACACGCATAAGCCTAGTAGCACAACTTTGGGGTACGGAATGAAATAAAATAATGCACTTGCCACTAAATTAATAACGAAAGTACTACAGTCCAGTGGCCTCTGTTGTTAAAGTTACATCTGCTACAACTCTCAAGCACCGGTTTCTTGACAAAAGGATAGTTTTACTCTTACTCAATTGTCTCTCTCCGTCCCATGAACGTATGAAAATATCTACAAAGTATTAGACATTTCCGATACATTAAAAAAAATATTTCCTTTACATCCGAAACATTTTTCTTCTGGATAATGAGTGAAAAGATTTAAATAATTTCTTAATTTCTCAAATTTAGTTTCTGAAAATGAAAATATTTTTTATACTGATGATTTTTTTAAATCGAGAAGCATTATTTTGCAAATATTCTTATAAATATTAAAAAAAAAATGTTTATATTATTCACAAGATATTTCCCTTCTACAGGTAATCAAAACCTTTTTACAAATATTTTGAAACAACATTTTAAACCTTAATCCTACGTTCATATACGATAATATTTTTATATAGTATGAAAATATTTCCTTAATAGTAAAGGCTAAAAACCATTTCTCAATAGTCTTAAAAATAATTATGTATTTTCATGTTATGATCTTGTATATTTTGGAGATATTATTATGTTTTGATCACGGGTACGTAAATATGCATACTTCAAACACAGCAGATAAATATTTTCCAGGCATTTTAAAAAATACTTTACAGAAATGTTTCGAAAAGTAGTCCAATGTCCATTAACGAAATTCTTTCTTTAAATCCGGAAATATTCTCTAAATTATATATACCATATTTAAAAATATATATTCTAAACAATTTTTAGAATTTCTGAAAAGAATAACACTATTTGCAATCACCAAAATCTGTACAAGTTTTTCTATATAAATTTAAGAAAATTATGTTTCGTGAATATGCTCCGAACAAAGAAGAAATGCTTAATAATTTTTCTTGTATTGCGAATTACGTTTCAAAGATCCTTCCCGAAAAAAAACTGAAAAAAACATGGTTGTATAAAATGTAGATGAACATACTGACTACATTCTTTTTCAAAGCTTTAAATGAAGAAACATATGTAAAAATTTCAAAAAGATGTTCTACACATGGAAATGCCCATATAGTAAACTAATATTTTCTATACAGTTTAAAGATATTTTACAGTAATACTTTCAAAATCAAGCCTACGTTTATTCACAAAATATTTAAAAGAGACCCTGAAATATTTACTAAATCATACACCACATTATCAAAATATAATTACAAAACTTAAGCCTTGTAGTCATACTACTAAAAGCGCATAACTACGCTGACAAGGCAAAATAAAATGGATTCATAAAAACAGATCAAACGTTACAGTTTCAACACCGTATCAGCGTCTTCCTCAGACAAAATCGTCTCTGAGGAATCATCTCTTTTTCTTAATCATATGCTGTATACTTCCTAAATACTCTTAAAATATTTTTAAAGAATTAAAACCATCTACTTATTTTAAAACTTTTAAATATCCTAGGAAAATGATTTTGTGTATCAATGAAATAATGTTAGTTTAGTTTGGAAATATTCTACGACAGCTTTGGTTCTATGAATGGCTATTTGACTACGTGAAACCAAATTCAGTAGCACATTCATGTTTATTAAACATTGTTAGTTGGCTATAATGGATATTGAATGATTATATACTAAAGTAATAAACGTTAAAATGGTGAAACAAGAAGCTACGAAAGACTTTAAGCGTTACAGAACTTCGGAATGTATTTAGCTTCTAATATTAAATGTGGCATATAACTCGTGTCCTTGTTCACGAGAAATGTAATTCTGAAACAATTCTAAATTAAGTCAGTTTTTTTACCTCTTTATTATTGTTATTTACGTGTAGTACATGATGCAATTGAAAATATATTAAACTTGAAAGACATGGTTCAATTTGCTCTTTTTACGACTAAGTTTTCTTTCGGTAGTTTATTTTTGCTGAAGAGAGGAAATAGGCTTTAATTTCGTTCGAGTTAACTTGAATTCCGTTATCAGTACCTAGAGAGCAGCGTACGAAAATATTGCGTTTTGTGTGCCATGTCCTTACACTGGTAAGGCGTCAGACCTTAAACTGGGAGACTCGCGTTGGATCTCCGACCAAGATGGAAAATGTACTTGCTTGCAGTAGTACCTTGGTTGAACCTTAGGATAAATTAGTACCAGCACCTAGTTCCTTTTAGCAAATTTGATAACGTTGAAAATATCATGAACATCTATATTGTTTTCTAGAATATGTTAACAGCATACAGGAAATATTAGTAATATGTTTTTAAAACATGCTTCAATTATTTTATAGGATGTTTTTGAATCATAAATGATTTACAGATGTGTTCAAATTATTCGATTCAATATTCATTTTTCCTTACTTTTCATTTCCCATGCAATATTACATCAGAAAGACATTTGTACCTTATACGATTTAATTTCTTACTCAAGTTTAATGCGTGTCACTTAAAGTTTTCAATATCAGTAATCAATTTGTGCATGATACATGCATACAATTGCTACATACTTTGTAGTTCTTCATGACAAAATTTAAATGAGATACAAAATAGGAAGAAAATTACGTTTGTCGTATGGAACCCTTTATTTTTTATATCAAATGTTTCTGCTTTTGTGGAATACTACGTACAAGTTTAGTACATTTTTGCTGCAAGTCACCATTGTTAACCCCCAAATTATTGATTTCCTCGATCAACTGATGTTTAGTTTTAATATTCTCGTTCTTCAACATTTCCTTCATGAAGCTCCAGAGATTTTCAGTGTCGGAACTGTTGTCCGGCTACGGAAGTACAGTATTACCCTTTTTCTAGATGATATTTTTGACATTCTTGAGCTTGTGCCGTGGGGCTCCATTATGCATAAAGATGAATTATCACCTAACTAGGCGGCATACCGCATTTCTCTTGAGGATCCTTATCAGTCAAGCTGCATTGTTTCCTTTATTATATGCAGCTTTCCAGGTCCATACAGACAGATGTACACCCCCAAAACATTTTAGGGTTGAATTCTTCATTACTAGAGTTTATTTTACACATTCCATTTGGAACTTCTCATTAGGTCGACGTTGCCATCATAAACATTCATCAAGCATAGTTAAATATGTCTCACAACTTAAACATACTTTCTCCCAATCATCAAAAGTTCAATGTTTCATTCCTTGTGTCCATTCGAGGTATTTCTGTGCCATTCTTAGATATGAACAAAAACTCTGGAATTTTCGGAAGTGTGTCTAATAATTTGAACACATATCTAGAAGATATTTGTGGATTGGTCTATTACTGAAAAATCCTTTAAAATACATATGGAAAATATTTGTCTATTATGTGGAATATATTTTAAAACATTCTTAAAAGTTTTCGAAGTATGTTTTTGAAATATAACGTATATGATTCAGAAAATATTGTTTGATATTTTAGAAAAATATATCGTTATTGGAAAATGAATTTATTTTTAAAGTATTGTTAAAAATAATTTTAAAACACCTATACAATATTTTTCTGCTGTGTGCATAACTTGAAAATATTATCAAAAGACTTTAAAATTTAATAATAATACTTTAAATGTACGTCTTAGTTTTTAATAAATACATTTGCAAATACTTGCACTAAATGAGGGGAGCAGATGGATACTTTAAAGACACTTTTAAGTCATACAGAGAAAGCACTCGCAGTTCTGTGGTTTTGCGTTTTTTATGATTCACCTCAATATGGCCCTCTTCAATAGCGTTACATCTACTAACGGACTGGATAGCAAGCTTGTCCTGTAGACAGGTAGTGAAGTTGTGATTTCGCACCACGATTTGGATGGACCAATATTTGAAGCTTCTTGTAACAGGTAAAAAAATGTAGCACCCTGTCTATTATATGACGATGATGTTTCAACACCAATTTATTGAATATTAAATCGTTCTAACTTGGATTCAGATAGGGATGCAGGTCAGCCTAGAGTGCAGAGCCAATTCTGACACCGAGAAGCCCAGGGTATGGCGCTGCCATTGTGCAGTTAGAAGATCACTCAATTTGTTAGGAACTATTGAACAACAAATAGAAGTTAATTATTATATGAAGATCCATGTATGTACTATTTAAATATGTGAATCATGTCTTGTAATAATTCATAAACTGTTGTCACTTATATATGACAGCAAATGTTGTAAACTTCAGAACGACTTTTTAGAGCAATTAAAGTACTACTGAGTGTTTCATTTAGCAAGTAATTGGTGGAGGTACTCCAGATAACCTCGCACTAACCTGACGGAGATTGTATTGCCAATAATCTCCCACCTAGTGTAATACTTGGTGGAGGCATTGCAGATAACCTCCAACTGACTTGGCGGAGATTCTATTACCAACAATCTTCCACCTGGTATAACGTTTGGAGGAGGCTTTAGGTAAACCTCCCTTAGTAGTTATCCTCTTGGCGGAGGGAGTAATCACCTTGGTGGCTGTCTCCCACATAATAGCTCTCAAGTTAGGTCCCACAGCAGCGTAAACTCATTACTAAGAAATACAGGTGAGAATTAGGGTAGGGTAGTATCCCGGCGTCGAATAGACTAATATATCAGGTATTGTTTAGGGATTTCTCAGGATTGATGCCGTATCGACGAATCTACTCTGGATCTCGCCCTAATATAAAGATTATGAGACTCAGGCTGCGGATCAGCTTGCAGGGCCCAGAGAGTCGTGTGGAATGTGCGAAGATTTTATTCTTATCTGCAATTTTCACGTTGTCCATTGTCATAGGAAGATTGATGATAAAGATGTCCAGGCATAACGGTAACAACAGAGATATAAAAACGGATAGAAAATCTGTCATAGATAATGCACAGGTGAATTGTTGCGAAGGCAACGGAAAGACAGTGGGTAAGACGATCAAATGCTGTAAATGTGACAAATAGGTGCATATAGAATATATAGGGGGTTTCGGAGGAATAATGAGAAATGCAGAATCGTATAAACGAGAATGTACTCCCTGGGGATTTATGTGAATGTAAAGAATGTAAATTGGAACGTGAAAATATCGAGAAAAAGGGGTCTCAGTCGGAAGGTAAGGTAGATTTCGATCGAATATTGCATATGTTAATCAAACATATGGAGACCAAGTAAGGAACTGCAGTCGGCCGTAAAGATCAGATGACCTCAGTCAAAGATGATGTGATGTCAGTCAAAGACAAAGTGACGTCAGTCAAAGATAAAGTGACGTCAGTGAAAGAAGAAGTGACCACGAATAAACGAGAGATGTCCCAGCGTATTGACGAAGTCAAACGTAGGTATGAAGAACTAAACGGGTCCTTGGTGACTCAAATCCGTAGCTGAGAGCACCAGTTGCAAGAAATTCGAGAAGAGATGATCAACAATCTCCCACCTGGTGTAATATTTGGTGGTGGAATTGTAGATGACCTCCCACTGACTTGGCGGAGATTCTATTACCAACAATCTCCCACCTGGTGTATCGTTTGGAGGAGGCTTTTAGATAAACCTCCCTTAGTAGTTATCCTCTTGGCGGAGGGAGCCATCACCTTAGTGGCAGTCTCCCACATTTAGCTCTCAAGTTAGGTCCCCACAGCAGCGTAAACTCGTTACCAAGGCATACAGGTGAGAATAAGGGTAGGGGTAGTATCCCGGCGTTGAAAAGATTCATATGTCAGGGGTTGTTTAGGGATTTCTCAGAATTGATGCTGTATCGACGAATCTACTCTGGATCACGCCGTAAAACCTTGTGTGTATGTGTTAATCGGACACTTGAATACCACCAAACAAATATAATCGAAATATGAAGGGAAAACGTAAAGATCAGCAGTACCTAATTGCATTACTTCTTAGCTTTACGGTCCCTTTCAAGTGTTTTAGTTTGCTACTAATTATTTTCTCTAAATATTTGTGCGTCTTCAGACCTATTCCTCTTTCAGACTAACTCCTACTCTTCGTTTATTACTACTGATCTTTCTCTTACGCTTTCTGCAATCTCACCCAAGATATTTTCTGTTTTTAACAAAGTAAGAGAAACTTTGGATTAAGGGGACGCGTATTTTGATGAAATGTAGATTTAATTTTGTAATTAATTAATAATAACCTAATCATACGGTATCATTTCTATGTCAGACTTAGTGTAACAAAGTGTGACACGTGTCCTATTATAACCACAAGATAAATATTACCGTTCCTTACAGACGATCCCATGTCGAATGTTGACTTTTTAAAACCCAGTTATTATAGAGTATAAATGCATTTTCACGTACCAGTTGCTTTAGTTACTATCTTCAGAATATTTGCAGTTTCGGATAAAATAATTGGTAGTTCCACACTGTCTTCTAAAACAGCAGTTAAATTTCTAATAAGCAGATATGGATTTGTCGTTGCATAAAAATTGCTTATGCTAGGTATATCGTGGTCTTCAGGTATTATGCTGAGGCGTTGAAATTCATTAGCATAATCTGAGATCTTTATCTTTATGAAGTTATCTTTAGAACTTTCTACATATTTCAGACTTGTATCAATCGATGAACTGTCTCCAGTTACACTAGTTGTACTTGAAACGAATCGGCTTTTCGGAGAGCCAGCACTCATTGTGACTGTGCAATTGGATAATTCTTAATGATTGTGCATTTGATTCTATAAACAATACTGAGGCAACGTCAGGTGTTATCCAATCCAATCCAATCCGCCTTCGCGTTGTAGAATAAGCTGAAAAATAAGATAGAGATAAACATATTACAAACAATGGCGTAGTGTGAGGGCAGATAAAATCTTTAGCTTCCTTCAAAAATAAAGATAGAAGTATTTATAGTCTTTTTAAATCTACAAAATTTCAAAATTGGAAATATATTTATGAAAAGTCCTCGGGTTAGCAACACTGTTTCTACGCTTTTCTCTCATGTTGTACCTAACCGAGATATCACGCAAATTTATGCCAAGTTGTACTAGCCTTGATTTTCCCTTACAATGTTAAGCTTCAGGCATCAAGGTTGTTGCAGAGTTTAGGCATAAACATCATGATGTGATGATAGCAAACATAACACATTAGCATTGGTTTTTCCTTGTCGTGCTAGACTTCACACGTCAAGTGTGTTACAAAGCTGGCAAGAATGACGATCACACCCCTCCACATTAAACTGGCAGCAAGTTTGAGATTACATGTATCACTTTCATTATAAATGTATTATAATTTGTCAATGAATTGTTTAAGATAAATAGTATAATTACGTGTACATAGATGTTATAAACAAACCTTTCGGGGTTATTTGGACGTCACATCCCTCGTCACCAGAGGAGAACCTGCGTCACGCGTTATTCTATTGGGTGTAAAAAGACTACCAACAAGACTAGAGACTGAATTCATGATTTACCTCATATAATGTAGAGTGGGTCACCTCGAGAAAATAATCCATGTTCTGTTTAGCTACGTGAAGGATAAATTACAGTGCCAAATGGTTTGCAGCTACCTCTTGGCTTGGCGTAATGGTAGCGTGTTCGATTATGAACTGAAAAGCTGGATTTCGATACCCGGCAGGGTAAAGAAATACTTTCTTCTTTTTAAAACAAACTTTAATTATTTTTGTT
>JAGDQP010013600.1:0-47366 GCA_022664845.1 Lepisma saccharinum
GTATATTATAATAAAAGGTGAAGGGAGAAAAGACAAAATCCGGTCCTTTCATTTGCTCTACCTGTCTCTACCAATCAAATAGCCAGTAACGGCGCCGGACTCAAATATTCTGGGCATTGCGGTGGCAATTAATGTGCCCCGTAATGAGATTTTTCATTACATATATTAATCACGAAGATAGCTACTCTTACAATATGACCTGATGGTTTTCAGGGCGGTGGGCCTCCGTATGCGAGGTTGCGTGTTTGATTCCCGTCTGGAGCCGGGATGTTTGTGGATTTTAAATACATTGAACTTGTATAATTGAAACTGGCAGAAGTCAGTTAGTTATTAAATTGCCGAGAGAAAATAAAAATTACCGAAACTACTCTTATATATCATTAATGGCATTATTTACCATTTCCTCTAATAATATACCTGTTGTCGACCATTCTTCACGGACAATATTGAGCTGCAAAACTATGTTCTATTCACTTGGAAATTATTAAACAAGACAATTTAGATGGTAGCTAAATCTGGGGGGTTTCAAGATTATTTTTTACCGAAAATACAGTTATGCTGTCACTGTTCATTAAAACTTTTTAATTTACTTATTTTGTCTTTAAGACTCTAAATACAAACGATCAAAAACACTCTAAATGTTGCTGAAGAAATTTACAAACACATTGTATAACTGTGGTCACTAGAAGGGAATGAAACTATTTAATCTTCAATGGTATTTGTGTGCTATACGTACAGCCAAGGCTTTTGGGGAATTCAAGAGACTCTACGTAAATTTAAAATTTTCGGAAATATTTTGAACTTCTTATCCTGCCTGAAAGGAATATCACACAGTTCTCATGATTGGATTTGCTTGTATTGTATGAAAAAATAATGTTTAACGAAAGATAAAATCATTGTGGAAATGAACATGCCAGATCTTCATATGTCATGTTTCAATGTCAAATAGTTGGTAATGATTTGTGTTGTTTAATTACCAAAGTCTCCGACGTGTGTTAACAAATTTAATTCCTTCTTCTACAAAGAATAATTCAGAGGTAACAATAAATTTCTTATTTCTGCTACAAACATATGAAAATCACTGCGAGTCTTTGAAATGAAAATATTTTTAAAGAATTGTATTATGAGCTTTTAAAACTAAATTCAATTGAGCTCCTGGCCCATCTAATTTATGTTCTATTTGGGTTTCTATGCGATTTTTTTGGTGTGTGTTAGGTTGGTTATCAATCACACAGGGAAAATTGACGTGCAAAGAAGACATTTAACCTTAGAAAAAAATAGTAAGTAGGCGTTCTTTCTTGCAGAAACAAATGAATGTCATCTCAATAAAGGGAAGTTATTCAATTCTGTGATACGTCCGATGAAATTGTTTTTTTAAGATTTTTGATCTTCAAGAGAAAAACTAACGTGTTTAGATGCACAAGGATATTAAATAGCTCCATTCCAGTTGCTAATTGAAGACCTGAATAGCAAAACATGACAAGTCCACTTTTTTCGTATTTTCCTTTTCTGTTCATTCGGCATCTATGTTCCAAGGGCTATCCACTTGCATAACATTACATCAGAACTCCAACTAAAAAACCTTTTTCTAATACGAAATAATTTCAGTTGAATAGAATAACATTCCAAGTCCTTGGACTATTTTTTTTTCCTTCCTGAAAAAAAAAATACTCCAGTGGACTTGGAATGTTTTGCAATTCAGGTCTTCAACTGTTAAATTAAATGTATCACACGAAAACTAGTTTTCGAAGATGGTAAGTTATAAAATTATAAGGAATATTTGAGTTGGACTAGTACATCTCTCCTTCTCATTTCATTTCCTCTATAGTTGAGTTCATTATATTTAAAAAAAGAGAGATTTTGATAGGATTGAACGCCGATGAACCACACGTTACAAGCCAGGAAGACAGTTTTTTCTTTTTTAATTGTTGATATTGATTATGGCATTATTTCGTGAAAACATTCTATTGCTGTTCTCAAGTATGGAATTATTTTGTGAAAGCATATCTCTTCTTAATTTCTTGAGGGAGCCATCTATCATCTTTCCATTTTTACATCTTTGCCTTTGATCTTCGAGAGGTGTGTATATTTTATTTTATATCTCTCCAAACGTATTTATAATTTTCACTTCGACATCTCACTGAGGAATGAAAAGATCTACTAATAATACATTCACGTTATTCATGAACTGAAATAAATTAAACAATATTGAATCACAACCGAGAATTTTCACTACTTCATAGAAATGAAAAATGTCTGTGAAAAAGTTTGTACTGAAGTTTCATCACATTCCGTGAAACCTATATGATTGCTTAGACATTCAAATTTCTATTGCAAATTCTACGATGACTACAATCAGGCAAAACAATGTTTCTGAGATAGAGTTTGTGCAATGTACCAAAAAAAAAAAAAACCTTTAAACAATGGAATGTATTATAAAGAGTAATTACGAGGTTGTATGTATTGTTTATTAAAATAATAATACCCCTTACTATCTATCTTCATTATATTTGATCATATGGAAGGCTACTAAGCACTGTA
Organism: Lepisma saccharinum; assembly: GCA_022664845.1. Classification (NCBI taxonomy): domain Eukaryota; kingdom Metazoa; phylum Arthropoda; class Insecta; order Zygentoma; family Lepismatidae; genus Lepisma; species Lepisma saccharinum. The sequence goes on from JAGDQP010013600.1 coordinate 2,542, forward strand.
CAGTGTACACACGTTTGAAGCATGCTCCAGAAGTAGACGTGGATTTTTCCTTACCATCCTGAGAAGGTTAATACGTATTTTACTAATTAAGATCTCTCTCCATGATTTTGCAAACCTTCTCGTCTGACGGTTGCTCCGTTCCAACCGTTTCTCATTGAAGACAATGCTTTTCCCATTACGTCATAGGCCCCTTAACGTTAAGAGATCATTTCTTTCCAGTTAAGTCGTGTGCTTCGTGATGTAATTTTTCCCTCCTCCAGGACCATAATTTCAGTTCTTAATGCCGTTAGTTATTTCAGAATAAGAGTATTACCTGTCTTTACCCCCCTCTCTCCACTCCTTTCCGTCATTCTTCAGCCGTTTGCTACGCCTCCTGCATTGGTTAATGCAGTATTCGAGAAAGAGACAGAAAGAAGTTTCCAGAACCAATCAAATAATAAGCACAATGAAATTAATAGCTATCAGCCAATATTAATATTGACAATATATAGAAAAGAATGATTTGATCCCAGAAGCCAATAAATCTTTCTGGTGAGCAAATGGTATAAACTGTAAAGGTTTGCTTTCAGTAATTTCATGTGTCGACATTACAAGATGTATACACTAATTTCTTCTACAATCCGTATGAATATACAAATTTCACTTTTAAGATTTTTATCTCTTACAAATTATTTTAAAATTGAATAATAGGTATCCTATATACACCATGTGTTAGTAAACATTCAATACTGGTCTTGAATTTTTCTTCGTTGAATTTTATTTTTACTTTTATTTATGGATCAGAAGGACGCTAGATGAACTAGCATAGAAGAGTGTGTAATTTGATTTTATGAATTTTGAGATGTTACCCGCATAGCATGTTAGCTTGTAACAAGCCTGTCAGTCATTTGTTTTGATCATATTAAACTAGATAACAAAGTATGAAACAAATTTCTTAGAACAATTAAATAATAACCACTGGCGTTACAGACCCATAGGTCCTGAGCCTGCCCCAACGCCATCTCTCCGCGCTTGGTGGAACTGTGTGACGGCAGTGTAGTCAGCTCTGCACGCCTTCTAGCGACGAACAGGCGTATTAGGGGTCTTCTAGATCGAGTGGCCGTCACGTCTTTATTCACGTGACTCCCTAGCTTTCCTCACGACCCTGGGTGGACGGCGAAAAGTGGAACTCTAACCGGAAATTGAACCCGGGACCACGCGGACATGAGTCCAACGCTCTAACCACTAGACTATGGAGCCTCTTAGAACAACTAGATATGCTAGAAAGCTTGAATCTGATGAACTAATTATAAATAGCGATTAGAAAGGGAAGTAGATCGTGTGATTCCGTGGTCTCATGACTACACCATCGGAACAGTGTTCCAAAGGACCTCAATTTGATTCTCATCCAGGATAACATTTTTTTTTAAAGAAGTGCATTAGTTTCTTCTTCTCTGTCCTGGCAAAACTATTGACAACCTTGATTCTTGTAAACTAGACTGATGCATTCAACCTTATTTAAACCTTTTTCGCTTGACTAGATAAGCTTGCATTAAATTGCCGCACTTGTGAAAGGAAGCTTGATTCACTTTTGAGATAGGCAAAAATTATGTGGGTATACATTGTTTCTTTGTATAACTATTTGTCAAAAGTATTTGGAGGCATTCTATTGTATTATAAGCGTATTATTTATTGCCTGGCTGTAATAGTTGCTTTTGTAATATTTTGTTACCTGCTTATATTTAGCCAAGGGGTACAGGTAATACTAAGATTACCAAAGAAAAGTAATTTTCCCGTTTTCGAAATCTTATCCTTCTATAGAACTAATCTTGGTAAGCCTTCGTGTGTTGTTCTTTTTAAGATTTCAAACCCCGATTAAGCCTGGAATTTGTAGGGACGACTAAAGCTAAGTGAATGAATACATCAAATAAAGGAAATAAGAAATATTATTGAATAGCTAAATCTGTTTCCTTCACAGCATAAGGATAAAGAACCCATTCATATCGTGCATTATGTAAGAGAAATCATATTAATTCAGAAGCAAAGGAACTGGACTTAGTGGACTCACCTCATAGTATATGCCTTACAATATTAAGAGTTTTGAATGGTTGAACGATCATAAGAAAAACTATAATCCTATTTTTCTCTACTAAACATGCATGCAGCACGAAAATACACTCAGTTTACCAAATATACTGTACATTCATTTTTATTGCTGAAGACAAAACACAAAAAATCTATTGCTGATGCTGACGGGGTATTTCTTTAATAACTTTTATTGACTGGTTTTAGCGAAGTTATTAACTGAGTCATTCCCTAGTTTTTCGTGATGTAATCTCTTTTTATTTTCATCGAAGATCATAACTTGTTTATAGCAAGTGTGTAAAATTGCTTACACTTTATAAAGACATACTTCTGAGTCTTTATATACATTTGTATAGTTTTTATTAAGTCAACACTTTGCAAATATGGAAGTAAAATATAAGTATGTGTAGGCGCGGCGTAATGGATATGGTGCATGCAACTCCTGCTCAGTGCACGATTTTTATACAATATTAGAAAAAAAGTAAATAAACCATTATTATTATTTTGTTAAGTTTCTCAGTCTAAATAGATTTATTTTTCCAAATACACAGAACTGCTTGTAGTTATGAAATAAGGAACTAGCGTCATTTTTTGAGTAATTGACTTCTGTACACCCTAGATACTGTACCTCTGAATTGGGAGAAGAAAATTCCAATGAGAAACAAAAACGATGGTAAAATCTAATTCCCTGTGCCCGTCACTGATTTTTAAAAATTGGGAGTAAATTATTCTACAGTAGAAGTCCGATAGACCGGCATCCAACAGCCCGGAACGCCCGATTCTCCGGCACCATCCCAGTTTTTTCTTTCCTGTAAACGCTTGTGAACTACAGTTGAAAGCGCTTGGCGCGGTTCGGAACCACTCGGAAGTGTCCACTACGCGTCTGCTACAGTACTGTTAGATGCAATCAGCATTGTTCGGAATCAATCGGAAGCGTTCGGACTTTACTCGGCTGATTTCGGCTGTCACCACACACAGGTTCAGTACATTGTTTTCGCTGTCGCCTATACCAATAGTAAGAGGTACCGCCAGATAGTCAGGCATTTTCGGTAATCCGGCACCGAATTAACAACCTACTAATTACTACTTACTACTAATTAACAACTTACAAGAAAAAGACCTAGTCAACAAATAATTTAAAATGAAAGTATTATAATAAAGACAATATGAAAATATCGGAACAAAGTATGTTTTACAATTAATAAAAAAAAACATATCAAAGATAAATTTAATGGTAACTCGAGCTTTGTAAAAGACAATATTTATCTTATATCTATATAAAACATGAACAATATTTACCTTATATACTGACTAAATTAAAAGAGATATTTTCTGTCCGTTAAAATGTTAACTTACAGAAAAGTAAATACAAAGAGGATGTAACGAGTGAAGGAAGCGTTGACGGGAACAACATTATGGAAACGTATATTTGCAGCTCCTTGTAAATTTCCTCAAGTGTCACTGACAATGTTTAGGAACACGTTTCAATTAATGCACGGCGATTGCAAATATTATAAACAAAATTGAAAAGAAATGTAACAAAATTAAAAAAAAAAGATTTAAACAACTGATAAAAGCGTAATAAGGGCTCCATAGTATAGTGGTTAGAGTGTTGGACTCATTTCCGCGGGTCCCGGGAGTCCCACTTTTCGGCGTCCACCCAGCGTCGTGAGGCAAATTGGGGAGTAACGTGAATAAAGACGTGACGGCCACCTTCGGTCTGGTAAGCTCCTGATACGCCTGTTCGTGGTTAGATACGCGCAGTGCTACCCACACAGCCGTTACTCAGGTGGACGTAGTTCCACCAAACACGGACAGATGGCGTTGGGGCAGACTCAGGTTTATAAAGCGTAATATTTGCCAAAGAGCTTTCACTATTATCAATGTTGTCTATGCCCCTATATAATTACTTCAGTTCTGTGGTTCAGGATCTGTAACTATTAAAAACTTTGCCCCGGCCGCCACAAAGATGAAACTTGCATATATTCTTAAGAAATTCAGGATGTTGGCTTCTTTTATGGGAAGTCCCATATGCCAGCAAGGCAGAATGAATTTTCCTAACATAACATCTTAATTCATGCTCAATGTTGGTTACCATTGTTTTTCCCCATGGCCTTCAATTAGTAAAGATAATGTACTTTGTTCAATAGTTTTTGGATAATATAATTAAGACATTTATTATCAACAGCAAATCAACTGTGAAGTTTTGAAATGTCATGTTTTGTAGGTCGCCGGTTAGAAGACATGGTAAAAGGTGGTCGTAGGATAAAAAGGTTAAGAAACATTGTACTATAGTAACAAATGAAACACACAATTCAAAGAGATACGAATATATCAAAGAGGAGTGTGAAGGTAGAAGAAAATGAAATGTATTCTAATATATTACATGAGCTGGACAGTAGTTTGAATCTAACAACGTCACAAGATTAAAGGACGACGTCTCTCAGCGAGCACTCTTCCGAGGAAAGGGGTGGGGATATAGCGACCAAGCCTTCTCCTACGGCCCCATCGTTTCTAATAGATTTAAGTATATTTTTTTTCAGAGGCAAGTTTATTTATTTATTTGTTGAACACAACAGGTTAATAGCCTAATTGTGGTGTTCAGCACACACATATGACATTCTACATACACACATAGATGTAATAATATACATATTTGGAGCTGCATGGTAACATGTTCTGCTTAAAGTATTCATTATTTCATATAAGAATGGAATTCTCTTATATTTACGTTAAATATATCAATCTCAGGACATTCTTTAAGTATATAATTATATAATGAGCACATTCTCCTAATAGGCGATATGTCCATTGTTTTAGTTCTTGGGCCGAGAGGTGGAAGACAGCATTACGCGGTCGAGTTACTCTATGCGGTACGTACAGCCCTAATTCAGATAATAAGCTTTCTGAGTCGATTTTACTGTGTCAGAGTTTGTGAGAAAATTAACTCTTCTGTTTTCAAGAGATTGTAACCTGTACTTATTTACCAGGTCTAAGCACTTTTCAAATTTAGGATATATTTCAGTTTCATTGTATGTCAAAAATCGTAGAAATTTAGACTGTATAATTTCAATTTGCCGAGAGTTCTTCTGTGTATTAGGATCCCATATTATTGCTGCGGATTCTAACTTTGACTTAACATACGCTGTATATAAAGTTTTTAAGACATCAATATTCGAGAAATCGCTAGTTAACCTCATTACAAACCCGAGGTTCCTGTAAACTTCGCTAACAAGGCGATTTATGTGCATGTCGAATGGCAGGTTAGATTTAATAGTTACACCAAGATCAGTAATAGAATCTACTCGAACTAGTGGAGAGTCGTTAACTTTGTATTCGAATTTCAAATAGTTTGTTTTTCTCGTATATGACATTACACTACATTTATTAATATTTAATAATAACATGTTTGTTTTACACCAGTTGGAGACTGCATTCATATCATTTTGTAAGGAGACCGCGTCCAGTTCAGAGGAAATAAATACAACAATAGATTTTTAAATAATTTGCAAACAGAAGTTTGTTGGAGGATGTTATGGACAGCAGGCAAAACATTTACAAATAATAAGAACAAAAGAGGTCCAAGGTTCGATCCTTGAGGCACACCAGAATTTACAACATATTCCTCGGTTATACTATTTTTGTAACGAACACAGTGTTTACGATGACACAAATAGGATGCTATTAACTGGCGAAGTTTTTTCTGAGAAGTTGAATATTACAAGCATCAATAAATGTGATTAATAAACGTATTTTAGTTTCATTCTACATCATTCTGTAGAGATATATTCCAAATTGCACATGTGCTGTTGCTTACACTGGACGACTGCTTTCCTTACATTGAAAAGGGTCGGTAACATTGTGAGCTCTTCTGGTACGTTAAATGATTGACATGTGGAAGACTAGGATTAAGTGCAAATAACAAACATAGTTTTCTAGAATGTTCAATGACAAAATTGAGCTCTGTGTTGCAATAAAAGAATCCATCAAAAAACATATTCGGGAAATAAAACCACTTCAAAACAAAAGGAATGAGATCTCCATACTTTAAGCATAGTAAGAATGGAAATGGGTGATGAAGCTCTGTTTATCTTTATGCTATATGAAATATGTTGTAAACCGATATAATCTAGATATTATGTGACACTATGTTTTAATTCAACAATGTGATACCGATATTTAGGTTAATTAGAATAATCGAATTGCGAATATCAGTGTAACAAATTATTTAATTCATCGATATTAAGATCATTGAATTATTTTTTTCATATTATGTAAATTTCCTCCGAAAGTTTTAAATTTTATTCAAGAAATATATTAGTAGATACTTAATTTCATGCAATGATTTTTGTGTGTGTGTGTTTTGAATGAATTCAAGTATTGTTCAAAGCTCCCAATCAGATATAATTAGACTGAATATAATTAAATATAAACACAAGGTACATAATTGAAGTAACAAATTAAAAAAACAAAACAAAAGCAAAAAAATTCAATTCTAGAGCGTATAATCTCCAGAACACAAGAGAAACGGTTAGATTTCAAGGCAACAGAAGAGAATTAAGTCAGAAGACGTGCTGCACGTATTCAATAATGAAAGGAGGCATAAATTTTGGTTTATGTATTATTACGCCAATATCGATAACAAAAAAAAAAAAAGACATGCCTTCTGAACATCTTTATTACGTGATGAAGTTAATTGATACATTATCGTTCTAATTCATTTCGAAACATTGATTAAAAAAAAAAGAACAATGTAACAGATAAATCCATAAATTTCATCTATGATGTATAATTTACTGAATGATGTTAATTATGAATTCTTTTGACAGGATGTTAAAATTTGATGAAAATAGGTTGTTTCATTTCATGGTGAAGATAAGGATCATCTCTCCTTAACATACCTCAATCCAGCAGCGACGAACACCTTCTAAAATTTTGCCTACTTCATTTTCAGAGACCTTAATTTTTCTTATATTCCCGCAGTGGGAGGGTTCTTTCTATACGGTCAAGCAAAATGATCTACCAATCACGTTTCACGAACTGGATTTTTCAAGCAATTAACAAATCATTTTGAAATTGCCTTAGCATTGATCTGTGGGAGATTTTCGACTCTCGCCCTCTCTCTCTCTCTTTTTCTAAGTTAGCCACTAACAAGCGATATCTTTGGCGTAAGTTTCTGGGTGGTCCCCCCTTATCATAACCCGTTCAGCCTCCGAACTTCTAAATAACACTCAGCAACACCCGAACACATCATTAATATAGGTGAAAAAAAATAGCTAACTTTCTTAGATTTTAAATCTTGTTAGACATGTCTGTCAAGTTTCTCATAACGACGTGATTATTTCAAACTGTGTTCGAGGTTGCATTTGGTCTATTTCTTTGATATTGTTTTGTTTTGCTAAGCTTGTTTCTTTTTTATATATATAAACTATCAGTGTTTTTATATTCTGTGTCAGATTAAATTTCGCTCTTACAGTCTGAAAGCTAACTCAAGCGTGAATGTAAAGGGAGAGTTGGTCCATGAAATATATATACAAGCAAACTGGCTAGTTTTGTTTCGTTCTGCCGTTCTGTAATAATAAATTATTGCTCTCTTCATGAGTTATATAACACGAACAACAAAACAAAATTATTGTTAACGAAACGAAAATAAGCGTACGATGTTCCCTTGTTAAGAATATGATCAACATGCTCGTTTTCGTTGAGTTTGTCCTAGGTTCGATTCCTAATGGGAACTCATTGAACGTCGTAGTTTGGTTCTTCTTGCCCATACATCCTGAGCTAAAAATTAATAATAAACTGCTTCAGGAAGTTATTTCAAATTGAATTAATTTCTTCTTCATCATCATCACGTGTGTATCGAAAGTGGCAGGGTTTCCAGACAAGGGTTTTCTCGAATTTGCGTTTTTGTTTTTGTCTTGGAGTGCACAATTTTCGTTAATACTTTCAAGAAATTGCATTTACATTTTATTCTTCAGTTTTTCCCTTCAATTATACATTTAATTGCATCATCCAGTACGAAATATCTTCGTACTGAATGTTCTAACTAGCTTAATTTTCCTTTAAATATTTTCTTCTGTAATTGTTCGTTTCTCACTTGTTTTCTTCACCAATTTGCTGGCCGGGTGACCGAGCGGTCTGCGGCGGTAGGCCATCGGCTCGAAGGTCCCGGCAGGGTGTTGATTTTAACAGCTAGAGGCGAATCGTGACGGGCCGAAGTCCAAAGTTACTAGACTGGCTGATATCAAAATAAAGTTTAAAATTTATCTTTGGCGGGCCGAAGTAAAAAATTACTAGACTGGCCCATATAAAAATAAAGTTTAAAATTTATCTTAGGCGGGCCGAAGTCCAAAGTTACTAGACTGGCCCATATAAAAATAAAGTTTAAAATTTATCTTCACCAGTTCCTCGTTACATCTGTGTGAAACTTATTTTTCAATCTTCTCCATGTTCACAACATATTCCATTTCAAACATTATTTTTGCTGGATTTTGTCCATCACTGTTCCACAGAAAGGTTTTTTTTTCTTAGTGAATAACTCTTTTTTACGATTGTTAATCGACTTGATTTCTTTCTCACACTTCATATTCGCATCAATAATACTTCTCAGATACCTGAAACGAGATACATATTCTATTTTCTAATTTTCATGTATTGTTATTTCATTTGATGTAGGAAAGGGATGCAGTATTTGCTTTGTGGAGTTATTTTTCTGAATTAGTCAACAATTGAAACAAAAATACGTTTAATAAATACGCATTAAAACCAACAACGATGTGTCGAAATTCACTGTGGTATAGTGGCGAAGATCGACCGGTATTAAAGAGTAGCTGCTCACCCGGCCATTTTAATTGAGCTGTTTTCAGTTGCTCTCTGACACAAAATTTGGACGTGGCATGCCTCCAAGAAGAATACATATTTAAAGGGAAATTAGTTAATATGCCAGTTAGCGTCGTAGCGATACTGCCCAATGATCCAACTCCCATGGTAGCAGTTGTGATATTGAACAGGAAGATAGATGCTTTAACACACTTAAGATATGCAGATAAATGGACCCTGTGTGCGGATGTTTTCAGGGGAAGTTATTAAGTAACCATAGTGAATATTTATTGTCAGTTTTCCCTCCCGAGAGAGGTTTTTGTACAGAAAATAGATAATTATAACGAATGGAATGCAAATTAAAAATACTATAATTTTGGAGGATTTTAATGCTAAATCTCCTCTCTGGCACTGCACAAACATGGAGGAAAATGGTGAGAAGTTCGAAGAGCTGACCGAACAGCACAATCTTACTGTTATAAACAGAGAAGGACAACCACTTACGTATATGGACAGCGCTGGAGCGGGATCTAATATTGACGTAACTTTGGCAAAGGGAAATATATGTGATCGTATATTTAACTGATCCGTGGACGAACACGCGGCTTCTAGTGCCCACAACGTCGTCCGCTTTGACATGAATGACGAAGAAAACCAATTAAATCACGAAATATCCAACGAGGATAGTAAATTCAATTATAACATAAATAAATTAAACAAGAAAAAAATCATAGATAATCTTGTATTACCACACATTAACAGAAATTGTGACCTTCAAAAACTCACCCTGGAGCTTGAGGAAGAGGGATGGACACGAGTCGAGCCAGAGGTATTTTCTCTAGTCGAGTCACTGTTTTTCGGGTCGAGTTTCCAGTCGAGTCGAATTTGATATTTGGCACGCCCGTGCGATTCGTTTTAGCTCGTTTTTAGTACAGGTAAAATAAGCCAAAAATAGACCCCAAAATACAAAAATTCCTGCATTCATGAAACTTTGGTGATAAGTTACTTCAGACATGAGATTCACAAAACCGAAAATTCTAGGGGAAAGAGTGGTTTTGGAGGGGGAAGGGGAACAGTACTGAAATTCCATTGTTGTGTGAAAAAGGCGTGTGAGGTGTCGATTTATAGTTTTTTTGGTACGCTGAATAAAATGAAAACATCATCAGGTCAAGAAAACCAACAGCACTAGAAATTTAAGGCGGAGGGAGAATTTAGGGGGGGAGGCGATTATTTTACATGTTAGGTAGATTTCTTTAGAAATATATCTAAAGCAGAGACTCTCATGTCAGAAATTCCGGAAAGTTTCTATGTAGTTTCTCCGATCATCATCCCCCTGACAAGAAAACCACCCTCAGTTCAGATGTTTATATATATATATCCAATATACAGTTTCTTGTGAACGAGATAACTGCCGTAATTTTCAACGGATTGAAACCAAATTTGGAATAGAAATTGACTGTATAAATATCTTGGATGATTTCGTTAGCCATAATAATCAGCTGAAAATTTTCAAAATAGCGGCCGCTCGCACTTTAAAAAAAATCATAATTTCCACAATTATTAACTGATCGGAACCAAATTTGGCCCAAAAATGAATATTTAGTAACGATCCATAACATAATAACAAAATGGCGGCCGTTCGAGTTTCTAAAAAAATCGTAACTTTCAATAAATCAATCGGAATAAAACTTCGTACATAAATGGGTATTAGTAATATCTCGGTTAATTGTGAACATCAGCATGATCCAACAATAGCGGCCGTTAATAATTTTCAAAGAATTCTACTTGTTTTTGCAGCCCTTTGCCAAAAGGTGATGTGGGAATTGTAATCGTATGTTTCTGGCGATGCTAATATAAATGAAAACATTTAATGGACAACAAGACCAACGGTAATAGACTCCTACTTTTTATTAGTGTTGGTTTTGGTGACCATTAAGTGTTTTTATTTATATTAGTATCGCCAGAAACATAGGAAATTACAAAATTACAAAATTCCTCGTTAGGTGAAACGGAATTGGCCAAACGGGAAGACATTTGATAACTTATGGTGGCCCTCACTGTTAGAAGAAATAAGAAAACTTAAAATCAACAGAAAACTATGGAAGTTAATACAAAAATACTTTCAGAAACGAAAATTCGAAGTAGATACAGCGGACGGCGTTGTGGTTAAGACTCCTACAAGAGGATGCCCACAGAGCTCGACGCTGAGTCCGATCTTTTGTGACCTAGTATTTCAGCCGTGCTTTGAGGTATTGAATGGAATGCAACAGATAGAGAGGGTAGTGGGATACTCGGACTACCTGGCAGTAGTGATCAAGGGAAACAGTCGATTAGAAATTCAAACAAAACCAAACGAGGTAATAGAAATTATGACATCATGGTGTAAAGCAAATAAATTAACAATATCTTCTGAAAAAACGAAATATTTATTATTCAAAGGAAAATTAAATTACGGTAGAGGACCTATAATTAAAGTAAATGGTGAAACAATTAAACGAGAGAAGTATCTAAAATACTTAGGACTAATTCTGGACGAAAAACTTGACTTCAGAACGCACACAAGCATAACAAAAAATAGGTCAATAAAAATTTCACACAAATTGGTTAACATAACAGTAAACAATCTAAAAATATCGATGAAAGTAATACGCATTTACCATGATATCATAAAAGCAATAGTGGGATACGCGGCTAGCGTATGGTGCCAAAGACTTGACGATAAAAGGCAAGAACAGATTATAGACAGAGCACAACGGTAAATTCTTTTACGACTGTCAGGCGAATATAAAACGACATCGGTCGAGGCACTCCAGGTCACGCTAGCAGTCCCCCCACTACATCTCCAGACAAAGGAGATGGGAGCCACGTACTGGATCAAAAAAGACATTCAGGATAAAGTTGTTAACATACTACATAGATCAGCTGAGACTAAAGCTGAAGTCAACTTAGCTATAAACAGTGCGGGGCAGGAATTGTGGAATACAACTGAAAAAGGAAGAAGACTGTACTCCATCTTTCCGTATATTGAAGAGCGGATTGAACTGAACTTGGATATCACTGGTGCGTTGATGCACTTCCTGACGGGCCATGGCCCCTTTCGTGAGAAGTTACATACAATGAATATTGTAGAAGACAATCTATGTCACACATGTGGGATGGTGGCAACGCCAGAACATATAGATCTGCATTGCAGAGAGCCAGAGCACCTTGTAGTAGAAGAAAGAGAGCTCCTGAAGGGAATACCTGTCGCGGAGGTTCTGCGAACCCCGGAACTTCCGGCAGCCCTAAGAGAGTTAACCCCAAAAGTTTCAAATTATCATAAAAAGAAATTTAGAAATGGCGTGGACCACCCAGCATAGAAAAAATAAATAACAATACAAGGGAAGATGGTCCAGCTGACTGGCGCGCGTTCGCGAGGCCGCGACAACCACGTCCCCCGTGAAGCGGACTTATGACAAAAACAGCAAAGAACATGAAAAAATGATCCTGCCGGAACCCGGTAGAAGAGCGCCTTATGGCGGAATCCGTAACAAGAGACGCTCGTGAATTGTTAAATGTGAAATTATTTGGTGATGGGGAATTAAGTATAAATGTGCAAGTGTAACTAAATTAATGGCAATCATAATTACGCTAACTTTTGGAATCCAGAAGGAAGCGATAGTGCAGAAAGGTGAGTGTGGATGAGTGAATGTGGAATAGAAGACTGATAGTGCAAGTAGTTAGAACAGAATAGGAAGTGATAGGATACTTCAACTTACAGAGAACTAGGATACAAACCAGTGGCAGAAGAAGGAAAGTGGATACCAAGGAGGGATAGCGAAAAAAAACTTTGTGGCTTTATCATCAAACCCACGCGCACCTCACCTAACTAATTCCCTTCTTTTGTTCTTACAGGAATAGAGAATACCAAGAAAAGAAGAAGAAGCTCAAGTCTATGTTTGTCTCGTCTGTGTTGTCCATGTGATGTCTGTACTTGTGTAAATGTATTATGTAATCTATGTTCTATGTTTTTAATATAATTGAGGATATAGTAGACATCCCCCCCACGAAGCAAATGAAAATAGGTCCAGCAAACAAGGCCAGAAGAACATTCTGGACGCCTGGCAAAAGCCCATCCCGCAACCCCAGAAGTCTTAGACTGATGGAACATAGCAGCTTCTTGGAATGCCGGAACTCCGGCAATCCAAGAATCTCTAGGGACATGAAGGCAAGAAGATCAAAACAGATCGTACTGCTCGACCCTGAAAGTGCATAACTTGACTTGTGTTAAGAATACAAAGAGGTAGGGGTGGAATGCGGGTCCCAAAATAAAAAAAAGGGATACAAAATAACGGTGAAGGCGAATTCGTGCATTCTTGTATCTCACTTCTTTAGCTTTCACAGAAGACGTAAAAGTACACTAAGAGTTACAGAAAAGGCCCGATGCAAAATATTTCAAAATCCGACAGCAGTACACTTCAGCAGAAATCACACTTTCGAGGCATCTCTGGCTCAAGCCTAGATAGGGTAGGGGAAAGAATAGGGAAATTAGGCGGCCAGGACTTTACTTAAGGTACAAACTCGGCATTCGCCCGTTGAAACTGAAGGAGGAAGTCCTACAAAACCTAAGTTAGGATGGTCGGCCACGGGTTTCGAAGCCGCGTGCCATTACCACTTAGACCATGAGCGAAGGGTTTTTTACATATACATCAGTTCATGTGAAATCTTTATCGAATAGTGTTTCGATATATGCTATCATGTGAAACCTTTAGGACTTCGAAGAAGTTCCAATGAAGCAATTTCTACGAATCTGAGTGCACAGAAGTAGGCTGTAGTCTAAAATTTTTAATCGATGCTCAAGTGTCCCTGTTGGCTCAATAGCTTCCCTTCTTGCCTTTTATAATGATTTCCCGGCAGTTGACCACAGCTAAAGGACTACAGGGATCTGGCCCCTCTTAAATCTCCTTGACGCCTCATAAAATTCTTCACCTATATGTGTAAATACGAGGCAATATAATACACGTACCGGTATATCGTGGCCCATGAACCCCCATAGTCACGATAGTTTGTTTGTCTGGATTCCCGGTTCGTGCCGGTGGTCCTTAATATTGTGATCTAATTTGTAGATCTGCTGCTTGGGACGTCATTTCCATGGATGAAAGTGAAAGGTATACCATGATTCTTTTACTGTGCTCAGGTCCGATCATAACATCCATTAGCATCATCGTGCTAAAAGTCAAATGACAAGAATATTCTTTGCACCAGTAATTCTCAAGCTTTTTGGAGTTGTCGCATATCTCAGACTGGTGAATACTCGCGGTAGACCAGATAGTAAATCCTTGGAAGTAGTAATCTCCAAAAAGTGGAGTTCTTAAGAATTCAGCGCTAGATGGTGCTACTAGTCACCTGACGTCAGTAGTTACTAATTTCTTTCCATTCGCGGCACACCTGGTCAGTCCTCGCGCCACACCGATTGAAAATCACAGCATTACGGATATACTTATCCCTATAATTGAGACTTCAGAGCGTTGCAGAACGAAAGAGGAAGAGTACGTGTTATGTGACAGATCCATTTTCACTGATGTAAGTACTTCAGCGCTATCACGTGACTTCTTGTAAAGGAAAAAAATATTCAAGAGAAAATTTTCCATTTATTCCTTCTTTCACACGATATACATACAAATTGCTTCAAGCTAAAATGCAATGGTTACATGGAAAGGAATCATAATTAATTTTACGTTCCTTTTTACGTATTCATCCACCAACATATTCCCTTGTTTTAAGAAAGAAACAGAACATAAAAACAGAAGGAAATGACATAAAAGAAACACTCCATTTATTTTATTTCTATTCCAAGCACCAATAATACGATCTGAGGTCTTGGAGAAGACTTTCCTTTTGAATAATTACTTTTACATACATCGTATATATAATCAAATTGATTTGCGTGTTTGCTCTCTATAACTGAAATTTCACAACATTAAGGAAATTAATGCCTGTGATAAAATGTATAAGAAAAGCTTCTTAGAAAGAATGAACTACCTGGGTCAATGGAAACAGAATCATTGGTTGAATGCAGTATGTGATTCTCGACACATTTAGTTGAACAGCGTTCAAGTTGAATTTATTTGGGAAATAGGGTTATATCCCATTCTGCCGAAAAGCCTTGATTAAATTTGCACTCTTTGCTCTATGTAGGTAACTATAGCCTGATTCATATTCAATCAACAAAACAGTATGTAGCTTAACACGATATTAATTGTGAGTAGCGTAACTTACAATCCAAGCACTTACTCCAGTAGAACATACGTGAGCACTTCCTTTGAAAATGATTCCATAACTCCGCTTTCTTAGCTTTCTTTTCATTGGTTAAAAGAAAAGGATGTTCTTTTTTGTGTGAAAGTATAATATCAGAAATGCTCCGAACCGAACTCCGAAAACAAAAATATATTGCTACTCCCACGGCTTACGCCATGTTTTAATCACTTTTCGATTTGTCAATTAAGGCTAATCTAAAGCAACAATCTCCAACAAAAGATGGCAGCACTATCTCCGTATATGTCTAATGTCTTCTTATCCTTGCACGAAGTTTCCTTGTTGCTCCTACAAATTCAAGCCTAGAGAGTTCAAACTTTTAGGGAAGAAAGTTCATAACCAAGTCAAGAGTATGGTCGATGCTGATTGTTTATTTTCGTTTTCCTTCATTGTTGAAATCGCTTCATTGTTGTTGTGAATATCGAAACCCATAACAATGAAGGTCTTTCAACAATGAACAAAAAGAAAATTAAAAATCGGCATCGATCATGCTCTTACCTTGGTTATGAACTTTCTTCCCTGAAAGTTTGAACTCTCTAGGCTTGAATTTATAGGAGCAGCAATGAAATTTCGTGTAAAGGTGAAAATACATTAAACATATACGGAAATAGTGCTGCCACCTTTTGTTGGAGATCATTTCTTCAGATTATCCTTAAGGATAGAAATCGGCATTCCTTGGAAATATTTCTCGTTTCTGCTTAAAAAAGCGATGAAAATAACGGCAGCAAAGTCTTGACTAACATTAGACATACGTTTATGATAAGAAACCGTTTTATCTTTCTGCAAATGTGTGTCAATTACACTGTCAAATGAAAACGAAGACATTCCAATAACTTAAAAGAAATTTCACGGTGTTCTTCCGGAATAACTGCCGATAATTACAAATATTGACATTTCTCTTAAACATTACGGGATACATCAAGTAACTGTCCCAACATGTTTAACAGAGACCCCAGCGTGATTTGGAATACTCGATTAGCACAAAAGTGACAACTCAATCAATCTGTTTGTACATCGCTTTACGTTCAAGATTAATGGATAGGAGGTTGGTCTCTCGTTCAGAATACGTGGATAACATTAAATTATTCGCTAAGGGATTTGACTTCAGAGAAAGAGCGGTATTACTTAGACACGTATTCTTATGGAGGTGTTCGGAAGTTTAAAGTCACTTACGGAATTCGATACTCTTTCCAAAATGTTCTCATTTCAGAATTGATAATCACAAAAATTGGCGTTCCGATTCGTAAACCCAGTTTTCAATTCCAGAATTCCGAACATCTCTAAACTAATCGCCCCTGTCCATCTGAACATATTTTATTTTACTTTTACTATTTTGAAAGTTGGCGTGTGTGGGTTTTACAGTAAACAGAGGGTAGTCAATGTGTTCGTCCTTAACTTTCTAGCAAAGCGGAAGAATACTGTTGGCCGAGATAACATTCTGACACTTTTCTGGTGCCCATGGTAAACTGTAGCTATAGCAGCTGTACTTCAGAATCTGTTCTACTAATTAAAATGCTAATTAGTATACACAATAAAATGCCAATCAGAAACTAACATTGAAATGGGTACAAGGATATGTATAAACGATAGAATGAAGTTTTAATTTATTAATTTAAATATGGAGCATTGTTGTTGCGTTATAAATTAATTTGAATTAATATTTAAAAATCCCTTTCGGTAGGCCTACAGGCTGAGGTAGTTCTCGAAGTTTTGCTGAGAGCCGGGGTTCGCCCCCCAACTTCAGTGCTTTTGAGAGGATGCGCCTCCTTTATCTTAACCAAAATCTCCCTGCAGCACTACCACACCATGGTATCCATCTGCACCCTCCCACAGGGGGCTGCGCCCCCAAAAGGAAGGTTTGCTCCATTTATTGTAACCTACTCTTGGTCATACACCTTGAAAGAAAATTTCGTTTCTCTACCATCAATGATTTGGAAATTGGGTTTTTAGGGCGGCCATTTTGGATCCAAGTTGACGACTTTTTGAAAGTTTTCTTATATTGTCGTGACCTACTTGTGATGGTACAACTTCAAGTAAAATTTAATTTATCCAGCTCAAACGGTGTGCAAAATGGGATTTTGGGCGGTCATTTTGGATCCAAGATGGTGACTTTTCCCAAATGTTGTGATATTTCCCTAAGCTACTCGTCATAATGCACCTTTATGCCAAAATTCGTATCTCTAGCTCAAACAGTGTGGAAAATGGATTTTTAGGTCCGCCATTTTGGATCCAAGGTGGAGTCCTCGGATACACCATTTAATATTTTAGTAACATACAAATGATAATGTATAGTGTTACCAAATTTGATATTTCTAGCTGCAGCCGTTTAGGCTGTGTATTATATACAACAATGGGTTCGGCGGCCATTTTGAATCAAAGATGACGACTTTTTCAACATTTCGTAATATTTTCTTGAACTACTAGTGACAATACACCTTTATGTCAAATTTCGTATCTCTAGCTCAAACGACATGGAAAATAGATTTCTTACTTCCGCCATTTTAGATCCAAGATGGCGTCTTTGAACTCATTAGGTTACATTTTCATATTCAAAAAGTGATGTTGTATCTTTATGCCAAATTTGATTTCAATAGCCCCAGCGGTTTAGGCTGTATATTCTATACAACAATGGGTTCGGCGGCCATTTTGGATTCAAGATGGCGACCGATTTTGCTCATTAACGAACTTAACCGAGCTATTAAGCCTAGAAACAACATATAAAAATTTGGTTCAAATATCTTCAAAATTATGGCCGCTAGCGTGTTAATATATAAATATATATATACTTTCATATCGTACCGATCTCAATAGGTATATTTTTCTTCGAAATCTACCTAATAAAATGTGATTATTGTTTGTAATGTAGACTGGAAATTTGAAGATTACTGTGTAGAGTTTGGCTATTCCTTATGAGACAACTAATATATATTCGAAACGTCATTTATATTGAATTTAAACAACTTAATTATCGATAGGTCTTGGCAATGGCAATTCAATGCGATTATATAGGAGGAAATAATATTGATTCATTGAAAAAATTATTAAGGAAGTGAAATAAGGAAACATTTAATTGTATTAATTTGGCAAAGACAGAATATTTGTTTATGTCAGAAATCTGGAGAAATCAATCTGGGAAGTGATAATGTCCCGAAGATTTATGTTTTATAAGAATGTAAAGAGTGATGTTTAGTTTTCTTTATAGCTTAGCTTAGCTTAGCAATTTGATTAATAAATCGAATGTTTAATTTTGCTTTCGTGGCCTAAACCAATTTTTTATTTCACGCTTTCGCGTTTAGTTACGTGAGAGAGGGTGCAGTGCCTTAATTGGCTCTATTATCCTTTCTCATTGCTACTAATCTTGATGGGGCTTTTACGAAAGCTGTGCGAGTAATCTCCACTGCTACCACAAGAGGGAGAATTAGGCGTCAAGCAGACTTGGAGCAGTTAAAGCAACTTGTCCCCGAGATCAGGTAATCGTATGGATCATCGGCATCGTCTGACAAAGAAACTTTCTTATCCTCAAGATATCCAATGTAGATGCACGAGCGAAAAGTCCCTGAGAGATATACAGAGTTTTATTTACAATTTACTGAGCTAGCTGGTGGTATTCTAAGAGTGTTCGACGACGACATTTATTTAAAAGGAGTATTAAGTAAAAGATTTTCATATCGACGAAGTATTTATTATATATTATATTGACAAGTCTACAATTTCTACGATTATATACATTATCTATATATCACTTATTGTATATATTTACAACCTAACGTGTCAATATGTTAGATTATTAGATTTGATTCCTTCTTTAGATTATAGTGAGAAGTACAGCTATACTAACGCCTTATCCATTCAACACGAGTAATATAATAACGTGTAGATCCTGAATGTCCGATTTGGTAGCTAGATTTCGACTCAAGTGACTGATTTCATACATACAACTAACACAATCTACTGTATTGAAACATCACTGTAAACCACTCTACAGCTTACAGTGTACGAAACAACTAACTGACAACGACAAATACCAAAACATGCAGACATTTTAAATCCCATCCCTATTTTATTCGTATCACGTACAAACTACTTAACACGATATAAAAACACGCATCAATAGAAACCAGGATCAGAAAATGCATTTTTACTCTCCATCTTTTCAAATGCAATTGCGCATTGCAAATTTCGTTTATAAAGTAATTATCGCAACCGCACACTTAGTATGGTCAATGTTGGAGAATAAAAAGTATTTTACAGAATAGGTATCGATACGTGCATAGAAACATATAGAATTAGCTAATTCTATGAATGCAAAGTGGGTTCGTGCTTAATAAGTAAAGCAGAAATGTCTGCAGATGAGCTAGACAGAGCAAGTGTTAAAGTTATTGAATTGACGTTGTGATGGCCTATAAGGTATGACAAGCAGTTGTTACGAACTACAAAGCAAATTCGTTGGATGAAGACAAACAAGTTGATGTGATTTATATTGACTTTGAGAAAGCTTTGACAGAGTTAATCACAATATATTACTGTGAGAAAGCATTTGACAGAGTTAATCATAATATATTACTGGAAAAATTAAATCACTATCACTTCTCACCCACTGTTCGTACATAATAAATCGCAAGCAATCAGTTGTCTATAAAGAATACAAATCATATGAATATTCTGCACCCTCAGGAGTTCCTCAAGGTTCGAACCTAGGACCTTTATTATTCCTCTTGTTTGTTAATGACCTTCCTGATTATGTGCCTGATAATGAAAAATTGTTATTTGCAGATGATTTCAAAATACAGAAGTCCACTCTATCGGAGACTCCATAAGACTTCAGCAAAGCTTAGATAATATTGCAAACTGGTGTTCTATTAATCAACTTGGAGTCAACATAAGTAAATGTAAAGTATTATCATTTAATAGAAATAAAACCACTCATCAATTTGATTATTCCATTAATAAAATAGTACTAAACAGACCTACTGTAGTTAAGGATCTTGGTGTCAGTTTTGACTCGGAATTGACTTTTAACATACACATTACAAATATAACAAATGAAGCCTTGAAGTTACTAGGATTCGTAATTAGGACGGGAAGAGAATTCAACAATATATCAACATTGGAAAAAAAGTACTATGCTTATGTTCGCTCCAAGGTAGAATATACTTCTTCTATTTGGAATCCATATCAATTGAAACACTGCTAACAATTAGAGAAAATCAAATCAAAATATCTTAAATTCCTGACTTTTAAAGAAACTCGAATCTAACCTGCTTACGATAGTTACAATGCAGTCATTAAGAACTTTAATATTCAGAGCTCGGAACAAGGGCGCAACATTGCTGATCTGTTATTTCTTAAAAAAAAAAATATTCAAAATAAGTTAGATTGTATATATTTAGTTTCAACATTACAGTTCCGTGTCCCATCATCTAAAACTCGCGTTAATAATACTGGTCTCTTCCACTGTAAAAATGGAAGAACCATTATCTTGATGAGGTCACCAATCTGGAGAATTTGTACAATATATAACAAATTCTGTACAGTTCACAATGATCTGGACGTATGCTATATGTCGCCTAAAGAATTTAGAGACGCCTTTGTCAATAAACTCTGTACAACTACTTTGTAAAGCTCAACACTATAATCAGGCCATTGCCTGTTGTATTGTCACTAAATAAATAATAAATAAACTAGAAAAGTGATGTTTTTTTGCAGCATTAAAGAGTACGAATACTGTAAATGCTCTTTCATGGTTAAACATTGTATAATTATATGAATATAATGAAAAAGTCGCAGAGGTTATTCCATTGGTGTAATTAGATGTAGATAAGTGTCTGCATGATGATGAAAAGTAGGTCAGGATGTAGGCTAACACTTAGATATTACCCGAATATAAAGGACTCATCACGCACTAGGAAATATTACTGATTTCGCACATTTGGATGTAACACTCAATAAAACGAATGGATTTACAAGAGAAAAGTAATAGGTACGATTGAGCACATCTGAGAAGAATTTGAATCTTCAGCATCTCTCCAGTGCTAAGCAAGAGACAGCAACTTTAACCACAAGACAACGGGAGGTAGAATACCGTTTGTTTAGAGGGAATTTCGAGGTTAACAAAATTTAGGTGGACCACCAACTATTATGTGAGTAAGGCGTAAAGAAAGGTTTCCTCACCGAATCACGACTAAGGCTATTGTGAGTGCTACAAAAGACTACTCTCTAATGACCAGTTGCTACGATGTAACTCATACTTTAGAAAATTCGTAGATACGCTTATAAAAATAGCCTTTGGTGACTTCCTTTGCATAAAATAAAAAGAAATGCCCAGCCTTCATGGGTTCTTATTCTTTAAAACATTACAAGACAACCACCAACAATTCTCTTTTTTTTTCTGTCGGCAAGGGCGGAGAGTAACGCATTACCTTGTACCTTTGATCTCCCCGCATTCTTTGCTCAGAAGCATGACTGAACGACTTCCCCACAGGCGACAAATTATGCTTCAGTCAAACTTTAGTAATATAATCCTCCTCTTTAACATGGTTACATGAATAGCACCAATTCTTGTAACACGGAGGGAAAAATATAATCATCATTCAAGAACGTATTACAATTTGAGCTTATTTCTTAAAGGGAAGGGGTGTCTCGGAAAAGTTCGTGACTGGTTAAACGTCATACGTTTTGTTTCAACCTACCAATCAGATTACGCAGTCCATCTGCACTAAGACTGCCTTCTTTTCTTGCGTCTTGATGACCTGTGAAGATAATGTATTATCTTAAGACGTTTTGGTGTTCGTTCTGTCTCTCATTAGAATATTATGACGTCAACAATGTACTTGTGTATGTGTGGTTTATTGGAGTCAGCTGAAATTGGAGAAAGTTTTGAGACGAGGGTTACAAAGAGGAAAGATGATTGTAAAAGGTAAATCACTGATTGATTGGACTCAAATGCAAGGTCATCTTCTTAGCTTGAAAGTATTGCCATCCTGGAATTTCTTACTGTTTCTGTCTCCAACACTCTTTCAGAATTACTCCGAAAAATATTTATGCCAGCATTGTTTATACAGACATCCGGATAATTTATATACCCATATTTGAATAGTGATTCAAACGGATACACAGCTAATCGAATAAATGGATATTAAGGTAATGAATACCCGAATAATCAAATAAATTGATATCAAGATAATTGATATCCAGGCAAGAAAGGGAACGAATATCCGAACAATGCAGCAAACTGATATCAAGTTAATGGAGGAAACTAATATCCAAATAACAGAACAGAACGGATATAAATATACTCGAATATTCAGATCATGGAATAAATTTTATAGAGGTCACAGAACAATCTGAATAAGAGAAACGATGGATATGCGAATAGTTGAACAATGGGATATCAAGATAGGCAAGCAAACTGATATTCAAATAATCGAACAAACTTTTATTGAAATAATCAAATAAGCAGTTATCCGAATAGCTGGATATACAAATATCTGGATAACCGAATAGAAAGATTCCAGTAGAACAGACGAACATTCAGATAACTGAATAACCTGATATCTGGAAAGTCAAATCAACATATCCTGCCTAAATAATTTAAAATATGTATTCAGGTAACAGAAGACATCCAAATTAAGATAATCGAATAAGTGGATAATCATTCAGATACTTTATCAAAATGTATCCGGATAATCTGCTTATTAATGGACTTCGGGAGTTCGAGTGGATTTGAGCTATAATTAGAATAGTACGCTGGGGCTTTCTACGGCGTTATTATCTACGTCGGATTTAGAATAAATGTTTCGGCAACTTCCTTTCTCTTTTGATTTGTCTGCTCGACGAACGAAAGACTATATCATGGAGACCTAAGACGTGCTTAAACTTAAAAAAAAAAAAATCAAAATATCAAGAAATTCAAAATTAGGGATAAAATATATTAATTGTACTTTGTTGACAAACTGAACTGAATTCAGCGATTTTAAAATTCCAATATTTTATAACTCTGGAATTAATCTAATTTACTCTCTTCGAAGGGTGAATTTTTGTTCTAAAATCGCATCATCCAATCACTATTAAGAAAAAATGACCTACAACTTAAAAATCAATCATGAACGAAGAAAAGACAAGGAACGGAAAAGAATACTATCACATTATCTAACAACAAATAGGAATGTAATTTTAAAAAAACAAGATGTCACGCATAAAGACAGAAAAATGTCCATTAAATAGGGGGTGGGTGAAAAAAGTATAACGAAAACAAAAAAATAAATTAAGAATACAATAACTTCCAAATACGAATAATTCTTACAATTTTAACAGAATAAACAATATATAAATAATTTTAGAAACAATTATGAGAAGCTCGAAAAACATTTGCAAATCAAATGGAGCAAGTGCAACTACTTATAATAAACTTCCTGGACCAGACTAAATAAATCTAAAGATCTCTGGTGAAGGCAGTCTAAAACGTAAAAGAAAGAAAAACCAAAACGGAAACCACACATTTACAAAATCATTAGCAGAAGACAATGTTAGTTTGATGACATATGTAGCAGTGGTTCTTCACAATATTGTTAAGAAATCAATCATGATACATTACAGCTCTGCTTCTATAATTACAATCTTATCTTAAGTATTGTCCTATTAAGTATTAGTAGGCTTCCTTTGTTGTTGTCGTTTTTATCCTAAAAACGATCGAATTATTAGAAATTAAGAATATCTTGAACAATACGCATTTGCACTTTATGCCAACTATCCTTTCATGTTTCTCATAAGCGGACATAAAGGAAGGGTATCTGGACAGAACCATCAAAGTACATTTGTAAAAGTTGTAAGAAAAACGCGTTTCAACTTCAATTTATATATCTTTGTCTCAGACCTAAAAGATGCCTAAAAGTCACAAATAAATTTAAATTCGGGTGATTACACTTTAAAATGTACGTTTTCTTACAACTTTCAAATGTGAACTTAGATCGTTCTTTCCAGGTACTGTATCCTTCAAATCTAATGTTTCTCATAATGTTAATATTCTAAATATATACGTACAGAACATCCACCGTAACTTCAAGCCATGATTTCTACTTCTACCATCTCTCATTTATAATGTGATTATTCTTCTATTACGTGGATCTGTAAACCTTCCAGAGCGCCAGTTACTTACAAGTTACAACTAATCTTTTTTACTTTATTTTGCAGAGACCTTATATCAAATGTCATACTAAAAACCCTGTCTAAAACAATGATACGTATCACTTTTAATTATATTCGACCTAGCATACAATAATACAAATACAACTTAATAAATCCTAAAAAGAATTTTGGCCAAGACACGCTACAATTATGAAGAAAACGAACGGTTTGCCCATTGTTAAATCTCAGATTAGAATCTGTAGGTTAGGTCTGCATTCTACCATTGGATAATGTACCAAAAACTCAACACTAAAACCGAGATCTATGCTAAAACAGTGCAGTTCCTAATCAAACACTTATGCCTTAAATTGACTTCACATTCATGTATACTCTATACATAAACACTTGAAATCTCATATACGCATAAATGCTTTAAATCACAATCATTGATTAGCATCAGCATACCAGATTTGGTTCCTAAATATCTGTTTTAGCAACCATATACATATTTTACAATTGAACATAATCTTCTTTAACCTAATCCACAAAACACTGTTATTCAAACTAATTACTGAATTATCAACTAACCATAAGTATAGTCATCAACAAAACTATAGCAACAACTACGTAAATATGCATATTTTTTTAACAAAGTCAACCACAGACTAAACTAATATACACAAATGAACTTCTTTCTTCATCAAACGTTCATTTTCTATAAGCCCCGAAGTTGTGAAGTTCACAATCCAACATTTATATTTTTTAGTTTACAGAATTGGATACACTGATGTCTTGTGCTAAGATGTAATCAAAATTCATGTTCTTATTTTTTTTTAGATAGTGTTAACATTTTTTTCGTGGGAGTTAGTAAAAGCTAATTATTTTACAAAATACCAAAGGGAGGGGCACTAATTGACTTCATGTATGAGTATCATGTGTGTATGTGGAGGGTCCCCTTGTTTGTCCGTATGTAGAACACGCTGGTTGACTTTTCTTGGTTTACAGTACAAAAAAATATAGCTCAATCAAGATTGTTGGTGCTGTCACCACGCCCCATCATTGGATAGCAAGAACAATGATAGGTTTGACACCATAAATTTTCTCCGTTTATCATAACAATCTATGCGGCTGAGCTGTCATTATGCGACATCTATATTCTGTTAGTGAAATCGGTAATCACTTAGGGAAACTCCTTTCAAAAGTGCAGGTGGCAGCACTATTGGTTGCTTGCTACTACCTATTATGGCGTATCGGACTTGTTTATGATTGAATATGATTGAGCAGAAAAATGATAAAAGAGTGGGCAGCTTTTGTTGTTTTCAGTACCCGCTCTTGTGGTCTAAAACAAGTTTTCATAAACAAAACAATACTGTATCTAGTGGCCAAAATTAAAGCAAAACGAAACAATTCGGCCAGAAACATGTTTCTTAAAACACATTAATACGGTATACGATGACTGCAAATCTGCAGTACTTACTTGTATATAAAAAAAATAATACAGGCCAATTTTAGGACACCAAGATCACAAAATAATAAAAGCAAGTATTATCAAAAAAATCACAAGACACAAATTAAGTGGACAAGCCCCCCAAACTAAGTGGTAATAGGATGTATGGTAAACCCTATCAGCGATTCAGGTTTGGCAATGACGCTGTACTGGTTCGCAATATGCCGCACCGTAACACTGCTAGGGGTGGCTAACTGACCATGTAATCTGAAGTTCGATTTTGGGTGCTGATTACTTTGTATTGTGATTTTGATCTGAGAATACTTCCTTTATATTATTATGTAATCTTACTATAGTAAGGTTGAACTCCATTAAGAATTTTTCAAGTTCAGTTTTGCTATTTATACTGATATAAATTTTGGTATTAACACCAATTGTTTCAAACAAATTATTTCTGTCTAGATAATTTGGTGTTGCTTTAATTTTGGACACTAGTTGTATTATCACATTTACAAAATAAAAGATGGTTTGGTATGACTAATAAAAAAAAGGAATTTCTTCTGTGAACCGACAAATAAAGAATTGTGAAGAAAATTTAGTATTTTGTATGGAGTATTGTATTTTACCGAACGGAAACATGAACTGTACGAAAGGCTGACGGAAGAAAATTGGAAACTTTCAAAAGCTGGGCATTGAGGAGAACAATCAACTGGACACAGGAAGGTGTATAATGAGGAAACGCTGAAGAGAGTAGGCGAAAGAAAACCAATACAGGAGACAATAAAGAGAAAAGGAAACTGGTTAGGACATTTTGGCTGCTCAGAGATGTTATACTAAAGGATGAAATCGAAGTTATTTGGAACAAGTGGAAGAGGAAGAAGGCGAATCGAACTCCTTGGTATAATATTAAAGATGATAAATTGTATTCTAAGACAAAAATGAGACCTTCAGAGGGCTTAAAATGCCTTCAAGAACCTGCCGCCTTCGGTAAAATACTAAGGGTGATGACTGAATGGTATCGACCAAAACTTTCGACTCCATTACTTACTACATATCGAACTCCTATTGCCATTGTAAGGACTATGCAACGAATTTGTTTTTATAAGGGATACTAATAACGGCTGAAACTTTATTATACTAAAAATTTCGAACTGATGGTTTAAAGAAGACAAAGACTGATAAATTATTTTTCAATACAGTTTGATATACATTACTCTATTATCAGTTTACACTACATTCTGATTATCTCCTTTGCGGATTATCCGTGAATCGCTAAAGAAACATGGAAGATATTTTTGAAAGGTTGAGATGTGGTTGTGAAGAAAAAATCGGTAAAATGGGGTTGATAGAGGGAAAATTAAGAAGTACTGACCACAATACGAGAGGAAATAGAACCGATTGAAGTAATAAGTAAGAGGAAAAACATTTTGTTTGGAATATGAAATGCGTAAACATTATCTCCAGAGAAGAATAGCAGAAGGAAAAGAAAGGAAGTGGAAAAAGAAAGGTTGAAATACTACATGACATTAGAAACGAAAGAAGAAACAAAATAGGAAGATGTGAGAACAATGGAGACAATCCCTCTGAAATTTGTCGTAATGCAAGATGACAGAGCCTAAGATGGTCAGAACATATTGCGAATAGACATGTGTACCTATAAGAAGCATTCTAAAAATAATCGTGCAATAATATTTAAGAGTGCACAAAAATTTTTCAAAACATATCTTCAGAATAACATGGCGAACTCCCCAACACTTCCTATATACATTCTTTGCACTTGTGCACAAATCTAACATCATTTCTTGTTCGAGTAATGAGATATCGTTTGTGTAATCTCAAGCAATGAAACAGTGTTCATATAATTTCATTCAAATTGATGTGCACGAACTGTTAATGACTTTTGTCAAAAAGATGCATACATTAAGACCTTCTGTATTACATAAATATAACATTATTAATATATATATATATATATAATAAATCACAGCCATATTCAATCCACTAGTGGATGAGGCCTCTCCCCGAAGGGAGGAGTTGGTCTACTGCTCCCACGCTGACCAGACGGGTTGGGAGAGGAGAGCCGAAGCTCTCACTGTGATCGCCACTGTCTTTTATTCACAGAAACTCCCCAATTGTCCTCACGATGCTGGGTCAACACCGAAATATTTGAGCCCCCATCGGGAATCGAACCCGGGACCGCTCGCACTGAAGTCGAGCGCGCTACCGACTAGGCTACGCAGGAGCTCATATATATATATATATAAATGTCGATTACATAGTCTGCTTTGTAAAGCAAGAACTCTGACTTCTCTCACAAGAGCTAATGTCCTTTCGCTACTATTGACCAAAGTTTGAGTGATTTCTTCTCAGGGGTCAACACATCAAAATATGATTAAAGAGAAGGTACTATCAATGTTCAAAACATTGAATAGAAGGGCCCAGAGGACTTTCTTTTTCTTTTTTAGACATATGAGATTTGCAAAATTTACTATAACCTAAACATATTGTACGTACTTTATGTAGCAGACTTTGCAATGAAAATAATTTATTCAGGGTTAATTATTAACTTCTAGGTACTTTTTTACGTAATTTATTAGAAAATGTGATTATGTTAAGAAAAAAAAGGTAGGAATATCCATGTAGCAATATCTTATCATGAAGCTTTTATTTCTCATAGGTATAGATTCTTGGCTACCGTGACCAACCACGTTGATTCTTTATGATATTTCAATAGTGACGAGATTTACTAAAAGTCATCCATTTCAAAGAATTACATTTTCTTTCTTTAGTTTGACTTGCATTCAATAGACGATGGGAGAGCTACTACGGAATGTCATCCACTTGGATAAGCATAGCAGATATATGATGGCGGACTTGCAAAAGTTATCTACTTCGAGGATATTGCATTTAGATTCAATAACAGAGATCATTAAAATTCCAAGGTATACAGTACAAGTTTACCAAATTATGAGAACCACAATAGTGTTAAACCAACTTACACACTTATTTTTTCAATAGCTTACACATAAAAATAATTACTGCAGTGAAAACAGTTACGATGAACAACAAAGCACTAAACTCTAAACTGATGAATCATTAACTTCTGGATCTATCTATTATTCTTGTGAAAATTACTATCCACACAGAATATAATTCAGAAATAAAAAAATAAAAGATAACTGACTTCGTTCTCTAAGAATATTGATACCCAAGTCATTTACATACAATGCAACATTCGAACTTAATGAGATGAAAAATAATTAACGGAATAAAAATTAGTAGTTTGAATATATCTTTACAGAAAAATGAGCCCCAACGTAAGTTGTCCTTACAAATTTCAATAACGTGATCAAGTTTTTCATTTTTAGCTTGTATCTCCCATGCGTGCACCAAAATTATTCAAAGCAAAGGCAAGGACTTGAAAATATAGAAGTTAATACTGCCTTACGATGCTCACTGGTCGAGCATCATCCTTACTGGCAACAACAATAGAAACAATCAAGACAATCCACACGTATGAGTCTGTGACAGGGTCAAACAAACACAGTTGCAGAGAAAAGGTAGGCACTGTTGTGAATATAGAAGGATATTTTACTTCTTCATAATGAACACGTATGAACGAATGAATAATGGCATGTTTGGTAACCATTATGAAGATAATAACCTTCGTCACGAATAGGTTGAAACAAGTAGCGGAAGATACAATAGGACCTACAGAAAGACAAACAAAAGAGAATTTGCAGTTTCAGTGTACATAATGCAACCCACCAAGCGGATACAAATAAATTTTTATTTTCAGAAACAAAAGGAAAAATAGTTTTAATAAGCTTTGATTGGTAATTTTTACTGTCCTACATTGATTTAATTTATGTCACAATCCCAAGTTATTAATACGGAGAACGATTAGGTTGCAAAAGAAAAAAAAAAGAGTTATATAACGCCGTTTGTCCACAGTAAACCAATCACGTTAAGACTTTAGTCACGAATTTGTGAGATTGGATCTTTGGGAGGTAATTATACGTAGCGACAGTGCATGATTCGTGTGTACATAGTTCTTATAGCAAGAGGGCAACAAAGGTTAATTGTTACAAAGAGTTGCACCATCTTGTTTCAAATGAAGATGTCACTACTTGTCATTCAGATCTAGAGGAAAAGGAAAAAGACAATGAAAGAAATCTTTATATATGAGCCGCACCTTAATTGAGATGTTGTTCCCTCTGATTATGTGTGTCCAAAATTATGAAATGCCTTAAAAAAATAGGCACACTAATTGAAGAAACATCCTCAAAGGCATTTCAAAAACAATCAAACTTGTTCATTCTTTTTTCGCAATGTAGTACAATTTTCCTCTTCATAATCATCATCATTATCACAGTAATATTCTTCATCATCACTCAACCTTTGTCTTCTCTCTAGCGTAATCATCACAACCAACATGATCATTCATCTTCCTCACCATCATCATAATATTGTTTACCTTTATCATCATCATCACTACCATCATAATTTTCACCATAATTTTCTTCATCATCACCCTGAGCGCCATCACCTGTACATATTCTTCATTATTCATCTACATCGCTTTCCCTTTCATCATTCATCATCATCATAATCGCCGTCTTGTTCATCAACATCACCTTCTTCATCTTTATTATCATTACGCTTCTTCATCATCTTCGTCTTGTCATAACCATTTTGATTATAATCTTCTTCACAACATATCATCTTCTTCTTCATAGGGATTTTTCTGATAGCGTAAGATACTTTAAAGCAAGTTTTATCATGTCTAATTGTGCCTGTCATTTTTTAAGGTTTCTTTACCTCTTTCACCTTCATCAATGCCCTAAATTTCATCATTCAACATAAATCTCAACTTAATTAATTCCCTAACCACTATCTATTCCATTTCTCTATTCTCTACAGTATTACTCCTCTTTTTTTTTCTTTTTTTTTTGAGATCTTGATCACTCCTTAACTATTGTACGCCAGTTTTTATTTTCTGGTACCTCCGATTGCATATTTCAAAACGCTTGTAATCTCTGTCACTTCTTTGTACAGTTGGCGTTTCTGTTCCATATAAAACAATGCTCTATTTAAAATATTTTTATGAGTCTTTTTTATATTCCAAGAACTAATTATGTATTCTAACCATCAAATTCAATCCGTTATGTCTATGTACAGAACATAGAAATTTAGAATTAAACTTGCAAGTTTTTTTCCTCGGTATTTTTTTTACTTACAATGATGACAATGACGATTAATGCAATAAACAAATTCAAATTTAAAATTTAAAATAATGACGAGTAGTGTTCTACCCGGACAAGTACGTTTATGGATGGAAGTGGAAGGCTACTGGTAAGTGTGGTGGTTGTGAATTGCCTTTCAAAGTGTGGAGATTATGTGAAAGTCCTAAGAGTGGAAGCTACTGTTTTAAAAAGGTTCCGAAGAACTTCGTGCCAACTGTTGACACCGGGTGGGTAGATCTCGAGACATCTTGATTAAAGGTGACGAATTTGAACTTGAATGTATTTATTATAGCCTTTAGGCGTCTATGGCTCAGGTCCGGATACGGAAGGAGTCGGCCAGGGTCTAAGTAGAAGGCCCCACTTCGGCATTTTACTGGCATGACAGGAAAAACTCTGGAAAACCTCAGTCATGATAGTCCGCCTCTAATATCGAACCCAGGGCCTCCCGAATGCAAACCCAACTCTCTACCAACTGAGCTAAGGCCGTTTGGTATTAAACGTGACGAGCATAGACCATTTTCCAAATGTCATAAATGTTAATATCAATACTCAATTTTCTCTGTAAACTTACGATAGATCACTGTCGAGACGCTGACCACACTTTTCGCATCCTTTTTCGTTAAATTTGTTTCGAAAGTATTGCAAACGTTCCTAAGGTATGGAATCCAAACTAGTTTATAAGAATGCTTATGCCACTTCTATTTGAAAGTAAAGGATGGAACTTATATTTACGCGACTTTACAGCATTGTTAAGACGTGAAATTGTTTCATCATTGATTCTCTTTGTTCGTTACAGAACAAAAGGAAAGTGAAACCATGGCGTAGTTGTCGTTTCTACAGCATACACGTATTTACATCTTCTGCTCCTCCATACTTTTAACAAACAAGCGATTTTATTTTCCTTTTCTAGGATATTACACAAAAATCTTAGAAACTCTTTAAATGTGTAAGAAAAGAATTGAATCTCTTTGTGAACGAATGACGATCTTCCGGTTAGATAAGGAGTAATATATCGCACGTCCAATGATCATGGTGACGATAATCATAATGGACATTTCCGTTTTTACCGTCCGTATATATTTTACAACTTATTTGTGTACATCAGATTAAATAATATATAACGTTTTTTTAAAAAAAATTTCAGCGCTACGGTTTTCCGTTACGTAGAAATATAGCATGAAAAAACTGAGAATTCAATCTCCTACGTCATACAACGAAAATCATCTTCTTATTGATTTGACGTAATCAATCCGTACTATTTCCGTAGTTATATGCTATTCTCCCTATGTTACGTTCCTTATTCAGAAGTTTGAAGACGAAGAAACGAGAAAGAGAAAGAACATTCACATCATCACTTAACGAAATAATTAATGTACCAATCTGCAGAACACACTTCAATAAGTTAAAACAGCAAAACATGTTTCTAATAACAGAAATTGCTCGAAACAATGACAGGGGTCAGTCGTAACTTGCAGTGTTCTTCTTATCGTTATTTGGTGTCAATTTTGATGTCTTGACAATTTGGCGCATTTGATTAGCGCACGTAACTTTTAACTTTTTATAATTTCACCTAAGGCTGTTCGAATGCTATCAAAGGCTGTGTTTTATTTTACTTCACGAAATTCAAGAGTAACTTTAATTTAATAGTTTCAATTTACATTTTTGTTTCTTACATGCTTTTATTATTATTTTTAACAATGACATATTGAAACTATTAAATATATTCACGGACTACAGGTAGTACTTTAAATTGCTAACAGATGGCAGTAACGAGCACTATTAACTCATATGCTTTTAAGTTCTTGAAAAATACTTCATTAGCGTTCATTAAGAAAAGTATACGATTGTCTTATGTAAAACCCACATTTTTTTACAGAAAAAATAGATAATTCTTTTTAAATACAAGAGTTCTAAAGAGCATTATTAGAAGATATCTTATGATTTAATCATGAAAAAAGAGCTGCTATAAATTAGTGTTGAAACTTCCAAAATATATCAATATCTTAAAGAAGTATTAAAAGTAAAAATCAATTTTAAATGAATAAAACGAACTAAATGACGTTTTAAGGCATACAGAAACGCTATTCACCACTTATACTATTCCTTTCGATCCATTTTTTGCTATCTCTTGTTAACAATACTAACAAATCAAATACTATCTGTATGTTAATAACAAGCAGTCGGCAGATTGATTACGTCATAACATGGCGGTGCCCGATTAAGCGCAAGACTGAGACTGTTTCGAAGCAAGGCTTTATAACTCTTGATAAATGCATCACAGAAAGAAAAGAAAATATTTTCCGTAGTCTACTTTAACATAAGAATTTTTTATTGCAATAAAAAATACTACCGGAAATGTCCATTGTTCTAGCCACAGGTAAGTTTATGTCTCGAAGGTTTCTCTCTCACTGGGGTAAACCGATGCTGATTAATTATTGCCTTTGATCGGATTAAATCAAATTAACATCCTGAGAATATCTATAGTTTTGGGTGAGTTCTCAAATACTTGCCTATGCACCGGGAATAGAACCCGAGATCTTTTGATTACACAGCAAAGAGCGAAACCTACCGTATCGGGATGAGCACTAAGTAATCTTATTCGTACTCCAACGTTATTCATCATCAGTATCAATTTGAAGAAAGAAATGCCATACAGTGGAACCTCGATTAACCGTCATATCGGTCATCGTAAAAATGATTGCTTTTACTTAACAGCCTTTAAGTAAAAACATATTTTTGAATAAAAGGTGCCTTTAAAAAAAAAAAAGTTTCCCCCGGCGGTGTTTTGCAAGTGCTATTTACAGTATAGCGTTTATAATGAAATATATGTTATCCGTCTATTCAGTTAACCGTCACAATCCCGGTCTCGACGGTGACGGTTAATCGAGGTTCCACTGTACTTTCATATGCAGAAAGTTTAGAGTGTGTAGTTTAGAGAATAGTGTCTGTAGTAAGTGCTTTTTCTTGTGTGTTCATTGGTTGAACATATGTTATTCTCTTTAATCACGAAAAGCCAGAATTGGCTTAGATATTAGCCAAGGCACTTGTTCTATAATAGTTTTAATGTAAGAAAATATACCGTATCTTTCCAATCCACCGGCGAGATACTGCCTGGTAATGAAAGCCAGCTACACATACTAAATTTCTAAGCCTCATCGAATCTGGAATTAGATTTGACTTGGATGATAACCTGAGAATTATATCGTCGCTTTCAAGGCATTATAGCTTAAGTTATATGGAAATCTAGTATATTTGCGCTCTTCTGCCTTAAACACGAAGATATATCATTCGACGTCAGAAAAGTTTAGCTTCTTGTCAAATGTTTTCCATACCACCGTTGAAATCTCTGTACCTCTAATGAGTATATTCCAAGTAATGTCATCTATGGTTACAGTCAAAACGATCAAAAGTTGAATAATGCTATTCGAGACAAGACTTAATAAGGCGGGGGGGATTAGAAATGCAAGGGAGGGGAATCAAATTTAGACCCTATATTAAGTTTTCAGATAATATAGTTGACCTTGCAGATAATGAAAGTTTATGGAAAGTCAAAGACTAAGATGCTAAAAGAAGGAAACAAGTGAGACAAGAAAAGGAAAACTTTTTTTTTTATTTTACATTTTTTGAACCTATCATTTTTGTGAAATTCTCTTAGCTTTATGCTCAAAGGGAGTAAGTAAGTAATGTGTGAAGAAGTGTGGACAGTGTATCTGTATTATGTTATTCTGAAGGCGAGCTTTGAAAACTTTTTGCATACTTAGTTATTCACTTTTGAAAAAACACTTCTTGAACACATTTTATTCACAATATTTTCTCACTCATGCACTTTTACATCCAAAATCTTCACTATATACATTTATTGTGATCTTCGTTGCTAAGTTGGCTAAAGAGATAGGCTATTTCAGAATCAGCCTGGGCTTTAGTTCCGCTCCCGCTAACTTCTTTTTGTTTCTTTCTTTGCCTATTAAAACCGATTGTTGATATATTGCGTGAAAAGTGTGTCGCAAGATGGACGAGTTACGTAACCATAACACGTGTACAACATGTTACCTGAGCAAACATGTCGTGTTTTACAAATACACTATCAATCAATAGCGATAATGAATGGAAAGGAACTACCTATTTCACCCCACATTTCTTTACCTACTAAACCGTATACATAGCATATATTTGTTTTTGATTTTTTCTTTCATTTATGGCCCTTAGACAACTTTACCACAGGCTCAAATGGCCCAGATGGACTGGGTGACCGGGCCTTCATTGAAATGATCACACTGGCTCTGTAACCGGATGACCCGATGATTGAATCTTGACCCGGTCTTGATTGGATTCCACTACGTGTTGTTCCTGTTGCTTGAATTGGTCATTGTTGTCAATTGTGAGATTCCTTGAGGAACGAACTAGTCATCTATGCCTAAAGGCGTATGCTTAAATATATATGATTTATTATATATACTCTCATTGTTAACAGACAGGACAAACATGTTGAAATTATTTCTTGTGAATGATGAAAACATGGTTTCCTCACTCTTCAAATGTCCACGATCTCACATGAAAAATTGTAACTATCCTCCTGAAAAAAAGGGGTAAGAATTTCAGAAAGAAACAGTAAATTTGGCGAAACTTTTATTTTCATGGGACGGAAGTGGTTAAAAGATTTTAAGGTTTGTATCCTATTTAGTACTTAAACAGAAAATTCTTCCAAGAGGTCTTTCCGAGTGGTAGCGGTTGTTTTTGCACACCTCCAGGGTTGTTTTATTCTTTCCTGTGATATGAGACTACTTCTGTTCTTACTATTCTTGGGGTCAGTTCTACAATCGACCGCTAAACTACTAGTCAGCGCTAAGTTGAGGCCAAGTCTGACTTTGGCCAATGAGAGTTGGCCTCAACTTAGTGCAGACTAGAAGTTTAGCGGTCGATTGTAGATCTGACCCTTAGTGACTTTTGGACGTTGTGTTTTTCCAGCTCAAGGGATAACACAAACGGTCCTCGTCAGCCCTGAAAGAAACTGTTCAAATGCAACAATGTTTAATATGGAAAACATAAAAAAACTCTACTTTGACTTCCGGACTACCGGGTCAAGCCAAGTCCCAGGCGTAGACCCGCTGACCCGGTATAAAACTTGACCCGAATCCAGTTATCCGTTTCAACTCTGCCCAATTCACCTCGAATGACTATTATTTTTAGTATGCAATGAATAGGCAAGATTTAATTATTTTGAAGGACTTGTCGTTATCGGAGGACACCAATTATGGTGACAATTATTTTATTTTATTTTATTTATTTAGTGACAACACAACAGGCAACGGCCTAATTATAGTGTTGAGCTTTACAAAGTAGTTGTACAGAGTTTATTGACAAAGGCGTCTCTAAATTCTTTAGGCGACATATACGTCCAGATCATTGTGAACTGTACAGAATTTGTTATATATTGTACAAATTCTCCAGCTTGGTGACCTCCTCAAGATATTGGTTCTTGCCTTTTTACAGTGGAAGAGACCAGTATTATTAACACGAGTTTTAGATGATGGGACACGAAACTGTAATGTTAAAAACTAAATCTATACAATCTAACTTATTTTGAACAGTTTGTTTGAAGAAATAACAGATCAGCAATGTTGCGCCTTTGTTCCAAGCTCTGAATATTAAAGTTTTTATTGAGTGCATTGTAACTATCATAAGCAGGTTAGATTCGAGTTTCTTTAAAAGTCAGGAATTTAAGAAATTTTGATTGGATTTTCTCTAATTGTTGGCAATGTTTCAATTGATATGGATTCCAAATAGAAGAAGCATATTCTACCTTGGAGCGAACATAAGCATGGTAAATTTTTTCTAATGTTGATATATTGTTGAACCCTCTTCCCGTCCTAATTACGAATCCTAGTAACTTCAAGGCTTCATTTGTTATATTTGTATGTTAAAAGTCAATTTCGAGTCAAAACTAACACCAAGGTCCTTAACTACAGTAGGTCTGTTTAGTACTATTTTTATTAATGGAATAATCAAATTGATAAGTGGTTTTATTTCTATTAAATGATAATACTTTACATTTACTTATGTTGACTCCAAGTTGATTAATAGAACACCAGTTTGCAATATTATCAAAGCTTTGCTGAAGTCTTATGCAGTCTCCGATAGAGTTAACTTCTGTATATATTTTGAAGTCATCTGCAAATAACATTTTTTTATTATCAGACACATAATCAGGAAGGTCATTAACAAAGAAAGGAATAATAAAGGTCCTAGGTTCGAACCTTGAGGAACTCCTGAGAGTGCAGAATATTCATATGATTTGTATTCTTTTGTTAAGTACGAATAGAGGAGCCTTGACACTTGACAAAAAGGATTCAGAACAGTCTGGAAAATTATGCAGATGGGAACTAGCAATAGCTGCCTAATCGTACATCGTGCATTAAAATACAGAAAATTATCCGAAAAAAAAATCGCTCCTTTCGCTTATAAATTGTCCCAGTCTACAGCTTGTGTTATCTGGCGAGCCTCTTACAATCGTTACCTTTTCTTTGAAGTTTATACTTGAATAAACAAGCTGAATAGCGAGAGTTTGGTTCACTTTCGAAGATTTATGTAAGTTAATGAGATGGAAGTGGAAGTGAGTCGTTTGTTATCTTCTTATGGATTACTTTTTTTTTTCTCAACCTCGAAGCCAATCAATGTCGACCATGAATTACGTTAGCCTCCACGGCAGGGGCACTTGCCTCATTAACTAACCATCGTAGAAGAAAGTCCCTGACTTGTTTGGTGAACCATACCAAAAGGGTTCTAAACCACGCATCAACGAAAGTACAAGACATTGGAAGCAAGAAATAGGAATACAATAACAAAAGACCATTAATGAAGAAGAACTGGGGAAGGAAAAATGAAAGTAAGATGGCTCTTTTTTCACATTGACTCTTGAACAATTAACCTGGGCTTAGCAGATCAATGGCTCCGCTCGTTGCCTTGTAACAAAAAGATTTGATGAGAAGGTTTGATCCCCATTGAAGACATAAGTAATCGGGAATCTACTTGAAACTGGATGTTCCGTCCTTAGGACATTAACATAATTTCCGTCCCTTGGAAGGCAATCGCAAACCACCATCGGTTCATCTTGCCCAGAAGTTTCCAGTAGAATTTCGATCATCGTCATTATTAACGTTGTCTTTACTGAATGTTCTTCTCCAACAAGCCTTGTTCCTACCGCTTGAAGTTGACACAGGTTTAAATAACAAGTTATCTGATTGTTCAAGGCTTCCAGGTGTTCCTCACTCTGGGACGTTGCAAGCAATATTTTTTTGTCTCATGATAACTTCTGTATCTTCCATTATAATTTAAGTTGAGGAAAGGATTTGAGCTAGTTTTCCTGTAAATCATATCTATGTGTGCCCCAGTGATTAGTTGGAAAAGCCTGGGCGGTGCTTCGGATATACTATGAGCAACGAACGATTGATCAGCTAAAATTACTAATACGAACACTTTATATTGATCTACGAACGTACCTTAACAGGCAGATAGGCAAGTAGCCTTATAATAAACTAGAAACATGGAAGTTATAATGCAATCATCTATGAAGCCTCCTAGTCGCCATATATTTTATGCCAGTTATCGTCATATCATATGCCAGTTATATGAATATGATATATAACAAACAAGAAGTACGCTCGTTAACACATACGAATATATTTTCACATATGTTCCATAATCATATTTGTCATTCTTAACGTCCTTCCAGCTTCGCGGATTTTCAGTTTAACCTCAACGGCCAACCATTCTGACTGAGGTTTTTCCTCAGTCACACCAGGCAAATACCGTGATGCCACTTTTAACATAGGCCATGGCCAACATCTTCTTGAATCCTTTCCCCTCTCCTATCCCGGCCTGAGCCTTAGATGCCGAAAGGCCATAAATAAAATTCAAATTCGGGGGGTTTTCATTCCAAACATGTACACTTCATCAGTACAGACATATGCAGTTACATGAAAGACACCATAAACAAACACAAGTCAGCTTATAGCGTAAACTTAAGGCAGCCTCTAGACCAGTTTTCGATTTGTGCAATTTCCAGAGAGTAGGGAGAATTAGTGAAATATGTATTATACGATATTTTGGGATCGTCCATATCCCAGGCTAGAGGAATAACAGAGCCAGGGAAGATTTTTGCAGAAAGGGGCAAATTCCAACCATTCCCCGCAACAAATCGAATATTGTTCTAGACATGAAAATGGAATTGAATGGGTTGCTATTCATTTGTTTCCCGGATGATAATGGAATGAAGTACAAAACCACGATAAAAAAATATTGTAGTGGAAAGTGGTATATTGTGATGCGTATCGAAGGAAAGCAGAAGAAAATAGTAAAAGTCAGTATAGGATATGCCCAACAGGTTGCATGCGATACGAAACCGAATATGCAACCATATCACTGATTCTCACCAGATTGAAAGCAGCCAGCGACGTAAAAAAATCAAACTTAAAAGAGAACATCCTCCACTTAAAAACTATTTTGTTTGTTGGGGTAGGGGTAAAAAATAATGGACATTAATTTCACCTACATGCAGTAAGAGTTACTGGTCTTTGTCTACAGATGAAGAACTAATCTTAGTTTTCATCGTAATGATAAAATATTAATTTGAATCGGAACAGAACGGAAAGGTGCATTTCAACAAAGATAGTCCTACTATAGCTAAAGAGAAAGGGCCGCGGTGAATTAATAGAGCGCTCACCTCCGACGCTTGGGTTCGTTTGTTCAAACCCTGCTCGTGCCATGTGGGCTTTGTGGTGGACAAACACCGTGTGTGTGGGTTTTCTCGGGGTTCTCCCGTTTCTTCCCACTTTTTCATTCCACCAATCATCCCATCATCATCCATCGGCTTGAGCCAAAGTTATCTAAAGGCCTTAAAAATTAAACTTCAATTCTAAAGAGCAATACTGCAACCTTGAATTTTCCAGACATTTCTGGTCTCCAGTTGTCCGATTGGTTACCGCACTTGCATTTCTTTGTGTCTGCTCTCGGTTTCAAATCAAGTAGGCTTCCATTAAATGGAGTGGTTCGTAATCCACTTTAATAAGAAGCGAACGTGTTATCAACGTTAACGATGCTAATCACAAGTTTCAAACAAACAATTTCAGCCATGGATTCACTTGTGTTAGTCATCATGGAACCCAAAAGGGTACTTGTAAGAGTTAAAACATTAATAATATTGGTCCATCATGCTATTTTATGTTGATTGATGTGTACATTGTTAGATATTAATAGCAATATTGAAGTTAATGCGGCATAAACTTAAGTTTTATTTGTTCATACTCTGGAGCCGTTCTAAGTTTGCAACCATATTCAGAAGGCGCTACCAGTTGCAACGTGACCTTATGTCTTGTTATATTGCAATAGCCTATTTCTTTTGTTCTACTCTCTTCTTTACGTATAACCTGACTCCATTTTCTTCACAAATTGTTCTTAGCTTTGCTGATATATCTTCAATTGGTGTTTCGGACTCTGGAAGATAATTATATCAATTCGCAACTGGTACTATTAATCTATACTTGAACTTCGCAACTCTAGTAGTATTCAATGGGCATTTTTAAGGAAACTCCCCAAATTTTCTGTCATCTTTCAAATCAAATTTCCTCGTCTGTCAGTCCATCTGTAATGCAGTCCAGCGTCGCAAGGAAAGCCAAGCAAAGAAACTGATTTCAGATTTGGTTCCAGTGACCTTGATTTAAACAGGAAGTCCTTTGCAGTTAGATGCACCTAAATACGTTGTCATCGGGCCCACCCTAAAGTTATATATTTTTCAATTTGCATTTAGTTTTGAAATATATTAAAGAGAAGTTAGATATACACTTGAAATTGCATAAATATTATAGCCGATATGTTCTGCAATAAAAT
Organism: Lepisma saccharinum; assembly: GCA_022664845.1. Lineage (NCBI taxonomy): Eukaryota > Metazoa > Arthropoda > Insecta > Zygentoma > Lepismatidae > Lepisma > Lepisma saccharinum. Next base: position 43,417 of record JAGDQP010013600.1, read on the forward strand.
CTAAGTATTGTAGGTCTTTAAGTTCGTCATTTGTGCTTGTATTAAAAAGTAATACTTTAATTTAACTCAAACAAGTGATACGCCACCAACACTTGGTTTTGGTAGCTAAGAAAAAATAGAAAGAAATTTTAAGGAGTGAAGGATAGAAGCCAGGTTCATTCTGCGATAGTTTATTGCCTCAAGAAATTCAACCACGAAAACCACAGTAAATTCTTCATTCTTTACCTTTCTCGCTATTCAATGTGAAAGTGATTAAGCCTGAATTGCGAGTAAAATATGTAGAGAACGTCTTTGACAAGCAAGAATGCAAAAGGAAGTGGACATGAAGCGTTCGAAATTCGTCTTCAGAAATCCATGACATATTGCTGACCGTTCTTGTATACATATCTTATACTTTCGTTGTTTAAAAAGAACCTAAAGTAATTTTAGATCAGATGTGTACAATTAAGTGAAATTAAGTGTACTATTCGAGTAATTATCTCCTTAATTCCTTTATCTAATTAATGGATACTCGGTACCATAATAAATGAATGAAGGGATATCCGAATAATCGATTTTAACCACTTTCAAATTTCGTTTTCAACTTTCTGTAAACGAATACGAAAACATGAAATATGAATGTTAAATATTTAAAAGCAAACAGCAGAGTCATTCACACCAAGGACGTACTTGACGAGGGGGTGAGTCCTAAAGTTCCGGGCTCCGGACTACCCCAAAATTCTAAATTGTTTGCAAAACTAGTATAATTTTCGACTGGATTATTTAAGCAAATGGGATACAAAAAAGTAACGTTAATAAGATTCTAACTTTCCTCACACGAAGGCTAAATAGTTTTAAGTTGACTATATTGTGCATCTACAGGTTGACAGTAAAAAAATCCAGCAATCAATATCCGGTTCTATCAGTTTTCCGACATGAATGTCGGGGCGCGTTTTTAAATTTACTGCGTTGGCGCGACATTGTTTTCTGGAGGCGCCGTTTAGGTTTTCACGGCGCTGTACTCCAGAATAAGATGTTTGGTCATACTTACTGCCGTATGCGCACAGGGGTTTACCTGGTACGTATGTTCGTTTTTTCACCGCTGGATGGCAGCGCATTAGTTTGATCTTTATAACATTTTGGCAATTTTTCTGGCTTTTTTTTTTTTTTGCTTATTCCCATCAAAAACCTTTTAAAATGAATGTAATTAAATAAAAACTTAATTAACTATTGAAAAAAAACTAATAAAAATATAAATTAGAAACTATCCATTACAAATTCCCAAAGCACCACATCTGCTTTTCATTTAGTGTTTAATTACCAAGCCGCCGTAGTTTAGTGGTAGAGTGTTGCCGTAATATTCTGGAGGTCGTGGGTTCAATTCGAGCGACCGACCATCCTGACAAGTTTTTCAGGGTTTTTCTTCAGTCACACCAGGCAAATGCCGGGATGGTACCTTTAACACAGCTCCTGGTCGACACATTTCCCCTCCCCTATTCTGGCCGGAGCCTTAGATGAAAGGCCATAATTAAAATTAAAATTTAGTGTTTAATTTTCTACCTTTAAAGCATTGTACAGGTGTATATACATAACAAATAAAATATACACATACTTTTCTGTTAAATATATATATACATAACAAATCCGAAATTTTCGAAAATCTGGCAGCGCTTTTTTAAGATGGACTAAAAAAATAATAAATTGAATTAATCTTATGAACCGAAAAACAAAAGCGTGGGTGCTCTTGCTTACCTTATCATAAAATAATAATATCTAAGAGCACCCACGCTTTTATTTTCCGATTCATAAAGTTAAATCATTATTTTTTTACTTTTTAGTCCATCTTAAAAAAGTGTTGTTGTTTTTTTTTTTTTCAAAAATCCTATTTTAATTAATTTTTTATGTATAATAGATGAATATTAAACGAGACAGGCAACCCAAATTTCACAAAACAGTTGCGGCGTTGCGTCCATTTAAGAATAATTTCGAATTATTTTAATTAATTAATTACAGTTAACTGGATTATTTTGTCCATATCTAATGATTGAATATTGTATTGTTATCGAAAACATGCAAGTTTACAAAATTTCAAAGAAATCGAATGATGAAAAGTGAGTTTAAGATCGATTTCAAAATTTGAACCGGACAGGCAGACAAGAAAGCGAGTTAATAAAAACGTGTTAAAATAGCGGTTCCGTTACAGACGAAGACCAGTTTCTCTTGTAATTTTTTGAGTAGTGAATGAATGTTCAATATGAATCTATGTAGACAGGCGAATACTGTGTTAATTGTTTCTTTCCAGAAACAAAGAAACAGGAGAGACTGGCGTCATTCCAAGTCACCGAAAACCAAAAAGATCCAAGCTCAATCTTTTCGAAGTAAAATTACGTTAGTGACACTCTGGGTCGACTTGGCGCTCACGTCCATTTTTTAAATCGTTTTTCAAAATATTTCAAAATCTAATAGCATTATCAATTTTATAACATAGCGCACTAGTTCTTACATATTACTAAGAAACAGAATGGACAGCGATCTCGAGTTCTTGTCGATTGATAAGTGCTGAGACTTCATTTAAATAATGACGTCATAATCTTTGAAAACGTATTACTCATCAATGGACAAAATCTCGAGATCGCTGTCCATTGTACACTGTAAAAAGTGGAAACACGAAATGGATTAAAGTTACTCCGCTTTATGGAGAAATAAAAGTCGAAAATTAGCGTTTTGTTGTATTTACTCTTAAACGTGGATATAGTGTAAGCCTTTTAGTGGAAAGATTGGTAAAATTAACTCCATTTTAAAGTTAAACACTTCCTTTGTAATAGCTTAACGTTAACTGAAAATGGGTTGAAACTGGCCAAAGTGATTTGTTCGTGAACGTTCAACTTATTTTACGTTTAAAACTCGATCATTTTCTAATCGAAGTGTAAGCTAAACAGGCAATTTTGAGGTTACGTACTTTTGTGGATGAAGTTTAAGCCGTAGTCGGATATTCTATAATCCAGTAACAGGAGTAACGTTACTTGCTTGCAACTCAACGTCCCGCCATTTTGAGTGTTTACATTGTCTTTACACTGTGAACAGCAAAGAGTTTACTGGTGAACCGAGAAATTAAGTTAGGTATAAATCTTTACACTGTAGCAAACGTATCTCTCCTTTTTTTCACGAGACATTCCTCGTAGTAAAATCAAAAACGTGTTAATAATTAACCTCCTTCACAGTAAAAACATAGCTCACTCGGAAAGCCAGATTCACCAACTGCCTTTGTAGCGAAGTGGTTAGAGCGTTTGACCAGTGTGCTTGTGGACCCTGGATCGAAACCCGACGATCTCAACATTTTTTTTTTATTTTTAATCTTAAAGGAATATTTCCTTTTATTCTTTTCTACTTTTAAAAAATGCTCGGATTGAATGAAATACGTTGGAACACTCATATATATGTAATGTATACACGCATTTTGAAATTTTACAGAAAGTAAACCGTTCAACCAAAAACTGGTTTAATATAGGTTAATCCAAAAAGTGGAGGCAGCTCAGCTGCTCCATTTTTTGGATGAACGTTGTGTCTCCTATTTTTACAGTGTACACTGTAAAAAGTGGAAACACGAAATGGATTAAAGTTACTCCGCTTTATGGAGAAATAAAAGTCGAAAATTAGCGTTTTGTTGTATTTACTCTTAAACGTGGATATAGTGTAAGCCTTTTAGTGGAAAGATTGGTAAAATTAACTCCATTTTAAAGTTAAACACTTTCTTTGTAATAGCTTAACGTTAACTGAAAATGGGTTGAAACTGGCCAAAGTGATTTGTCCGTGAACGTTCAACTTATTTTACGTTTAAAACTCGGTCATTTTCTAATCGAAGTGTAAGCTAAACAGGCAATTTTGAGGTTACGTACTTTTGTGGATGAAGTTTAAGCCGTAGTTGGATATTCTATAATCCAGTAACAGGAGTAACGTTACTTGCTTGCAAC
>JAGDQP010013601.1:0-47366 GCA_022664845.1 Lepisma saccharinum
AAGAACTTGGCTCCACTTTTTGCACCTCTGGTGTTTTTGTTCGGATTACAATTACACTGAAAATAGCGTGTGCTTATAGTTCAACATCCTGCTACTTCCATTCGATCAAATTGATTTTGACGTAGATAGACGTAGGTAGTGATCTTCAATAAATATTTATAGTCAAGTCGACGTGAGTTGAGTGACTTTGATAAGGGCATGGCAGTTGAAGAGTAAAACATTCAAAAGGGCAAATGTCCACTTTTTGGCAATGTCGTTTCATTCAGTGTTCATGGCAGTGATATGAGCAGTATCGGCTACCACATTTTCTTTTAGTGAAGGCACCGATTTGCATGAAATGGTAACATGTCAGTTTCCTTTATATTATGTAGTAATATTATCATCTTAAAGGAAAGTAGGCCAATAAGGTTAAGAAACTGATTTCAAACGGGCACATGTCCAAACCACCAACTGGCACTGGAGTCACCATGTCTAAACCCTATTCAGAGAGTACAACGATCGTACCAACACGAAGTTGAACCAAATTATGCTCAAAGCAATAGGTAGCTTAAGTTGCGATCTTGGGCATTCCTCTGAACAGTTAGGCGGATTTGTATCCGAGTGGTCAGCTGTTGTTATTGTTGGTATTTGACTGTCAATATATGGTTGCGGTTGCAAAAGGAAGCGCCTTCCAATGGCAATTCGATCCAAATAATTCCTTGTTCGTGGAAAAAAATTCGTACCTGATGAGAAAGTATTCGGTATAGTATAATGAATATTGAAGAACAAATCGAGATTAAGAGGAGTGAAGAGTACGAGGGTGCTTATGACGAGTTTGGATCTGTGAAAAAGCTAGTGAAGAACTGAGATGTCTACAATGTAAAAGATTTGGAAGCGTACTACAGCAGAATTAGGACTTAAGCCAAACAAAACGAATTTATCATTTTAAAAATTCCAGCTACAACTGGTAGAACTGCTATGAGTATTAAATGCTTATCGCACTGTCGGTTAAAAAGCACTCTTGACGAATTTAGGTCAATCGTAAAGAATCACACAGTCACCTTATCTCCCTTTCATTTTAAACTATTGTTGTAATGTTTCTACACCAGTTAACGTTTCTTCTTCAACAAAGACAACTACTTTTGAAATCTTCACGGCACTTGAACGACATTTTTTTTTGTTTGACATTAGTTTCTATTATAATTTTTGTACCAACTGATATTTTGTTATATTTACCAATGGTGGTTGTTTCACGTTTTATTATCGTTCGGGAGTTTTGCTATTTACATAGCTATGACTATTAAATAAATGAGTTTTCGTTAAATGTTTTGCTTCCTCTTGGAGTTCTTTTCATGTTTATATCAAAAGGTAAACATGTCCACGAGTTGCCATCAATAGGGAACATGTCCAAATTAAATATGGCGAAATCTCTTTTCGTAATGGTCACACAAAACGCACATTCCCAAACAATATTTTCAGTACCTCTATTTACAATATTCGACCATTCGCACAACCATAGTGCTCGTCTGCACAGAAAAATACATTTTTCACGCTTCCTGTAAAATTTCCGTTACTGAGTCTTTTGAAAATAAGCTCCTCAGTTGAGCTCTACAATCAATCACGACGACGTAGACTTAGCACATTTTCGAGCTATGGTTTTAAGAGGATATCATGAATGCATAAAATTGTGTATAACCACCTATAATGATAATATAGAAGGTGATGGAAGATTTTAGATACAGGACGAGCAATTTTTGTCCTGCACAGCTGCAACGACGTTGACGCAGCGTTCTTCGGCTTCTACGGACAACGGGAGCAACGACTCAAGAGCTTTCCATTTCTAGCACCATGTCTGGGCTCTTGAACGCAGAAGCTGGACTTTGGAGGGTTGTTACGAGTAGCAGGCTTCGATTAATTCTGCAACCAGTTGTTCCCGCATTGTGGAAATGTTGGCTTGTGCTGATCCTTTAAACCTATTAACCAACTGTATCAAGAAGATGTGTTTCATGTTGTGTGTGCTCAATACTCGTGTGCTGCGTGTTCATCTGCTGTGGAATATGACATCTAGTTTTTTAGAATCATTTTGGCAGGTGCTCACTACGTGTATTTTCTTGGAGACCACCAGTAATAGTTCTTAAATTTTATATGCCAACGAGAAGAGATGTTCTTGGTTGACTGATCGTAGTTGAAAGATCATTTCAAAGATTTCAGTACAATGGAAAGGCTACCTCGATCTCTTAATATAAAGCCGAAATGGCAGTTATGAGACGTTCTGGAGCTGGCTATCCTGGATGTGAATCCTTAGCATGCAAATGAACGGAATAGTGGGATGCTCTGCAGACTGTGTGACTGGAGGATTCCAAACTTCGTCTAGCTTGCTTCCATCGCCGAGCTCGAAGTGGCTTCACCTGTTACTAGACCAGCATGAGATTAATTTTGGTAAATCATACGTAGACACGCTCGTTGTGAATAGAAATTTCCAATAATAATAATATACAATAACTAGAAAAATATGCTGTGCCGATTTTGCATTAATTATTGATATGTTTTTAATTTGCCATGTCTATGACCTGTAATTGTATTCGTGCATTCTGTTTTAATGTTGGTAAAGGGATTCAGATTATATTTCTTTCTTTAATCATAACTGTCGAGATGCTTATACTGTACCATAGTATTAAACTGACATAAATTATTTGTTTTATGTATGGTTTAAAAAATGTAAATATTATTAAAATCAAATTACCTGATAAGTCTCTTAAAGTTCTAATATCCTCTAACAAGTTAATGATGGAAAAATCCTTGCCTGCCACTCATGTTTTCACACGAGTAAGTGTTCTATTGTATACCAGTGAATTATTAATCCAAAATTATGTTGTAGTTTTTTTTCAACGCTCCAATAACCTCTCCACACGTGTACTATTTCTAATTTTTATAACACCCCCCGCAATTTGAGAAGTAACATATGAAGTTTGTCGTAAAGTGCACGATAAAAGGAACAAATTATAGACAAGAGCTGTGATTTAGTAGTGAAGGAACTTAAAGGCTATTATATATATTATGGCATCCGTACGGAAGTGTAGGATGAGTCAAGAGTTTCTTCAAGTGGTGCCACTTCGTATTATGATTCGTACTGAAGGAACAGTAGTGTTCAATTGTACGAAACATGACTAGCATCGCTTGAAGGTGTGGTAAACTGATCTGGGCAGGAAATGTGTATAAAAAGGATCCTGCCCGACGTTGTTCATTGTAACAAGAACGGTTTGCTTTCTTCTTGCGAAAATGTATGGATTCAACAAGTTACGTATTGTGAACAAATATAATTTTTATGATTAAATAATTCCTACAATAATTCCTAATAATATTGGCTACATACTTTTAAAACTGTTTATATTTTGTGAAAAGAAATGTTGTATCTTGAAATAATAATGTTAAAATAATTAGGGGAACATTCAAACAAGACCGTCGTTGTATGAATTTTTCTACCTGGTTCTTATGCTTTATGTCTGCTAATTGTTTCAAATCTGTATTTCTTAATTGACATAGGATTAAGTTTTAAAATTTTCCAGTAAAGTTCTTTTAAAGTATTCAGAAAATATCTTATGTGCTGTGATCTCGCACTGTCCACTACATTACGTATGTCTTCATTACCGCTTCAGTTTCCTTGGGCAAATGTTGTATGCGCATATTTTGTCAACATGTTCATTTCAAAAGCCTGAGTTCAACAACATTTGGTCATTTAGAGGTTTATGAACCTCATGATTTTATGCACGAATATTCAAAATATTTAAAAACTTCGTCAACAAATTGATAAATTCAGCACCAATATGTGCACGCTTAAAAAGGTTTACCAATATGGCATATGTGTGTGAACTTGCCACAAGAAACGCGTGTTAAAAATGTTTCATGCAATAATAAAAATTTTGGTGTCCGTTAACTAGTTGTTTGTACTAGTTAGACAATTTTACTTCCAGGAAGCTGTGGAAATGTTGAAGCATCGATGAAGAAAGTACATCGCTATTCAAGGAGACCCCCAGCAAGATAATTAAAATAAGAAATAACTCAAACAAACTATCACTCCAATCAGGTATGATACATGTATATAGTATCTAAATACCGGGAATAAAATTACTGTAAAAGACCATAAAAAGTGATTATTTACATTAAAACAAGAAACATTTCTTTGAAGAAATTCAAACTTATGCACAATTTTGGAGATGGCAGCATCTTCAGTCATGGCAGCATCATCAGAAATGATGTCATAACTCGTCACACAATGAGGTAAGCAATGTCGGCATAGCAAATCCCTTCTAAGCTGTATTTGCCAATCATAAATATCAGTTACATAGATCTGCTATAGCAACACCGTTTATGACATCACTTGACGAGATATTACTTCATTTGTGAAGTTTCCGCCGTAGCCGTAACTTTGAGCGCCTATAGCTCCGAAACTTATCAGATTTCAGACTTTCTTCAAACAAACTTTTTTTCTTAGTTTGATGTAAATAATCATCTCCCGAAGTCTCCACCATTATTTCAGGACTCCACAGTATGTGGGCAACTCCATAGACATAAATAGTGTAGATAAGCATTGAGTAAATAAAGTGAGTAAAAATGGATGTAAGGTATGAATACATTGTTTTGTCGGACGGTATTTCACAGATGATTATAGATGAAATGTAATAGCAATCTTTAACAAAATTATTTAACTCTCTTAAGAATAAAGCGATATAAAATCATACAATTCTAGGAGTAAGTCACTACAGTAAAGATGAACAAGTAGAGCGGTGACACCTTTTAGCGTTCTGCTCAGCTGCATTACGAAGGACTGCCCAGCTCTCCCTCTAATGGTTATCAAGCACAAACAACGTTTACAAAACGTTGATTTGCAGCTTCCTTAGCGTAATCAGTAAAGTGTCGGATCACTAGCCGGAAGCCGGTTTTAATACCCACCCAGTTCGTGTTTCTTCATTTTTTCAAATATCTTTATAATTCTTTCTTTATATTTCTAATTCTAAATAATTGTTTTCCTTTCTTTTCTTTTGCAATTTTAACACTTTACACAATTAACAGACCAAGCTTAGGTTATAAAATCAAGTTAGATCTATTTATCGTTACATGCATTTTCAGCAGTTTAGACAATTCGCGCAAGTAGATTTTTAGAAAGTCAGGTTCTATTTCTTTTTAACAATGTGTGATGAAAACAGCACATCACGTTAAACATAAAAAATGGTCGCTCCCTATGCTGTGTTGATGTACTTCCGTGATTCGTCACTTCGACGACCGGCTCTTAATATTTTCGTAACAACTTGTATCTACATTATACCACATTACTTATTCAAAATATGTTTATATCTATATAATAAAACTTCTGTGAGGAAACTTTTGAATTTACTATATTCCTCGGTCCTTGGCGGTTCCATTTTCGTTATTTAAAAAAATCCTGAACTACTAAAGTTGCTTGCTAACAGATCCTAACTTTCCTTGAGAAGTGAACAGTAATTGTAGAAAAATTGATCGGAAATGAAAAGAGTTACAACAAACTATCAGCGACATTCTTATTTGAAAATGCACAAAAGATATTATTCAACAGAAAAGGAAGTGTATTTGTTTATAGTGCAAAAAAATACCGTTAACTGGGGTAACTTTAGGTACGTGGGAACTTTAGGCAAACTGACAAAATAAAGCTTTGACAACTTTTTCTGGTTGTCTCCTAAATCATATGTCTGAAATGTTTTGCCAATGTAGAATGAAAATTCTCTAAATATTGGTGTCTGTTATTTATTCATACGGTTATAAATAGCAAAATTATAAAATATTTATTTCTAAAGTGTAGGTTTTAAGTCAAGAAATTATTTTCAATATCAGAAGTACCGTATGTCCCTGTCATGCCAAAATAGAAAGACTGATAGATAATTTTGTTTTGGTAGAACATGCGGAAGCCGGACCTTGTAATTTCCTATTTACTGGTATCATTACTAGAACCCTCTTGATATTTTTTCTCTCCCATGGTTTGCCGTATCGGTATATTTGTAGCTACATTGATTGTAATCTAATGATAACCTGATGCTTTGTTATATTTGTATCTCCTTTGTTTATCGTGCATCTCACATTTCAACTGTGAAAAATAAATAACATGGTAAATGTTTATTGAACTTCTGTTTCATTCCCAAGGTAAAGTAGTACTTTCACAAAATTTTTGCCCTACCTTTTCTGAATTTAAAGATCTTAATGGTATTGTTAGCTTTATTTGAAGGTTTTAAGTTATCTGTAACGTAAAGAAAACAACAGAGAATTGTAATTACGAAGTTACTGTAATCTTCTTTAAATACTCTGCATTGTTTATGTTTATTAGAATCTAGAAACATTTTCCCCAAAAGTGTAAACCTCTTATTAGAAATTTGAAGACGTGTAGACTTTTCAAATAAAGAAACTTTTATGTCACGGAAAGTTTCCAATACAATTTTAACATCTTTAACAGTTAGTAGCAAATGTTTGGATATAACACAAAATGAAAATTATGAATAATTCTGTTTTCGTACATTAACCGATTTTCAAGATCTACCCACCTAATGAAAGGGTACGATGCGCTCTGAATTTTCATGTGTTCAATACTCTAGCCATGGATGGGTACATCAATATGGGAATTTACTTGTATTTAACAATGGACTCACAACTATAATTAACATAATCATAAAGTACATAAAAATGCTATACGTGGTATAACAATTAACTTTATATGACATAGCAGTGTTTCAGTTCAAAATAATATATTTTTTCTATATTTCTTATCGTTATTCTATCATTGTACTTGTTCTAACCTTCTTGCAAAGCTTGTGTTTTAATTGCGCGTTTAGACTACTACAATTGGATGTTGAATGAAAAAAGATAGACTACCCTCTGGATAAATTGGCTTCATCTATGCTGATAGATTCTCATCTACATGCAAATCATAAAGTTCCCTCTCACGTTTTGTTATCTAATGAGTCTAATATTCATTGAAAGTAAGTTAATCCTTTCTGTTCAAGCGATTAAATAGAATATGCATTATGCTCTAATAGAAAAATTAAAGAAGAAAAAATACAAAAAAAAGGACGTTTCAGTAAAACAATTCCCTTTCAGTAAACAGTACAGAAGAGAATCCTAATACTATTTTTCAGTTGCAATAATGATAGTAACTTCAATGAAAAATATGTCAGACATATTGAAGATAAACAATTCATCGACAAGCAATGGTCTATTATCCCATTTGTGTCGTTCCTTCATCATATCCGTATGTGTGTTTAATAATTGAATCTCGTTGTGATGGAAACAGTAACATTATAATATACTTAAAGAATTAAGAATATTTCCCTTCACCATTATCTCAAATTTTGCTGGAATCTGTTTAATCGTATCTATATCAAGTTCCAATATGTGTTTAATAATTGAGTATGGTTACCATGCAAGCTATAAATGGTTTAACGTTCTAATATACTTAAAGCATTAAGAACTTTTTCCTACATCGTTATGATAAGTTTAGCTGAACCTGAATCGATCATTTCTACGTAATGCTGGAATATGTGTTTAATAATTTAGTGGTATACGGTAAATGCGGTAACATTTAATGTGGTTAAAACGTTAATAATATTTCCTTACATCACTAAGTCAGGTTAGGTTGGAATCGGGTTAATCGTCACTACACTATTCTCGAATCTATACGTAGTGAGTCTCGTTACTGTGGAAATGGTAAACGTTCTAATATAGCAATATGGTTACTTTAAAGTTACTTCGTTCTAACATTCAAATACCTTAAATTATCCCTACATTATTTCCCTACATTATCATCTCAAGTTTATCTGAAATAGGATAAATCATTCTTATGTAAAGCTCGAATACGTGGTTAATAATTTACTTTCGTAATCATGGAAATGGTAAATATTTATTAAGTGCAAAACTTTTACCTGTTTAGACACGTCACAAGTCAGCGGAGTACTGATTTCACAGATAGCGCTCCTACTGAGTCAATCGGTAGATACGTTCTCGGGGAAATATAAGAGCAGCCATAGGCAGAGGCAGTGAGTGTGGACAAGCAGTCAGGAACAACGTATCGTTTCGGTGAATTGGAGACTGATGAGGACATCAGACATTGTTTACTTTTTGAGTTTTATAAAAGCGGTAATCTGACCGCTACCTGCCGCAACATTCAGGAAGTGTCTGCTGAAGATGCAGTTGACAGTAGTAGATGCCGTCGGTGGTTTCGGAGACAGATACAGAAGCTGTCAAAATCAACCACATTGTTGACGCTCTTAAGTGTGTCCGAAGAAGATCTCGACGAATCCATACAAAAAAAAACAGAATCCAACTATAGACGAAGTAGCGAAAACCTCCCAGGTACGCAGAACAACAGTAAAAAGACGACTCGAATCGCTGGGTTTTACCACAAAGTTACATCGTTGGGTTCCGCATCGGTTGAGTCCAATTCAACTTGACATGCGCGTCACGACCCGTGTTTCGTTGCTTTTCTGGTACAAAAATGACCTGTTCTTGACACTCATTATCATGAGTGATACGAATTGTGTTCTCTACATGAAAGTAAAGTGTCGTAGGAGTGTGTGTCGCGCTCCTGAACCGCCTGGACGGACATCCAAACCAGAACTTTATCCCCAAGAAGGTTATGTTAAGTGTGTAGTGGAATGTAAAAGGCTTAATTCACTGGGAGGTCCTGAAACCTATAAACAAACCAGTATTCTCTCGTCCAAAACAAGACGTCCTTAGGTTACTGTATTTTTTTTTTCAAAACCTCACACATGTGGAAGGAATCTCTGTGTGTCTCGACCCAAACATTGTCACTTGTTTCTTCCTTTTTCTCTTTAGAAAAAGATATGACCACCTTTCGCTTCTGCCATCTGCTTCGAGAAAGTGGCAGCCCCAGAGAAAATTTATTGACGGAATCTTTCTGGCGGTGGTGTCAATGTTTAGTTAACCGCAATTGATAGGGGTCCGACTCTTTCACCGAAGGCTTTCATGATCTAGACCCTACAATAATGTCTCCTTCTACTGTTAACACCTCGACAGACTGCAAGGAGTAATGGGATCGAACTGGCCAGGACTCGTCCATCGTCAGTGAGTCATCATCCAGCATAAAAGCGGCAGGCCACTTGCTGCTGTCATCGCCCGTCAATAATTGATGGACTTTGGTTGGTTAGTTTTACCCCACACGAACTATTTTGCTGACTTGGCCCCAACGGACCACAACCTATTTCGGGCTTTGCAGAACTCCTTCGCTCGGAAATCTTTGATTGTGTGGAGACGGCTAAAACTCCCGTACAACAGTTTGTCTACTCCAAACTTCAGTACTTTTATAGGTGGGGGATTGATCTCCTACCAGAAAGATGGTAAGAAGTCATCGATTGCAAAGGTGATTATGTTCCGTCCTAGGTATATTACATTTTGTGTTGTTTGCACTTCTATATGAACACTAAAAACGGGTAGAACTTTGGCACGTACACAATAATTTAATATTCTAATTGGGTATTAAACGTTGAACCCTACATAATCATACCAAGCTTGAAAGAAATTAGTCTGACCATTGTCACATGTGGCAAGAATGTCAGTTTAAATAAATTAGTCTTGTTAGCATAGATACGGTAAATATGAATGGATGTCCACTCTATCCGAATATGTATTTTGTGGGGAATGTCATTCTTACGTAATGCTTGAAAACGTGTTTCTTAAAGTATTGTTACCATGGAAACTATGCAGCTTTTGGCCAACCTCAAGTCTTATAAACCTTCTCTAGTACAACCTCTACCACTGTGAGAGAATTGATCGTCGTCTGTCCAGGAATCTTGAAAAAGTTCTATTTATTGAAAGGTACAAAGTAAGCACATAATAAAACTGAAAATATGTTACTTTGTTGGCACATTAATGATAAACTGCTGCATCAAAGTTGGTCTTTGGCATGGTAATAAATCCATGTAAATTAATCTATGTAGTAATTGTCTATTTATAAAAATTTCCAAGTCAAAAACATTAGAAAGTGCTGAAGTATGTCTCCTTAGAAGGTATGTTCATTCACATTAGGTACATAAAACTCCATACCTAGTATAGAATGGACTTTAGATACTCTCTAGGATGCCATAATGACCTAATCTGCTTTAAGCTAACCTTAGATTACCTCCATGTAGTTCAGTTTGGCTTTTTAAAGTTATTGCTTTATGTTTTAACTAACCTGTTTAAATTTCTTTAAGGCTTCCTAATATATCACTAATTAGATGGTTTGGATAAATATTTAAGTTCAGTAACAGTTTATATGTGAAAGTGTACTTCCTTTAATCTTCTAACAAGAGAATACTTTTTGCTCGAACAAAAATTCTGGTACGAAAATATGTTTCTCCTGAAGAATGTGATACGCTGTCATCAGAAAGGACGATCATTCATCTGTGAATTGCTTTCTTCCTCTCCAAACTGACCAATGACATCTCGAATACTGCATAGTACAAAAGACTGGAAACAACCTTGTAAGTCATAAACGCGCGAAGGGAGTTAAGACAAAATATTGAATAGAAGTAACGTGGATGCTGCGCTACCAGATGCAGGAAATGAGAACCATGGCAGCCATCTTGAAAGCCTTCATCTCAAAATTTGTTCGAGAATTTGTAATGGAAAGTTTTCAGGGAAAACATTGTACCAGAATTTTTGTTAGAGCAAAAAACATTCCCTTGCAAGCAGAAGTTAAATAAAATCATTGTATGGTGAAATACTAGTTCCACCGTCTACCGCCAGTAATCATTTCTCACAGAAATTACAAACTTAAATCACTGACTCCTTCGTCGTTGTGTTTCCACTCTCCTGTACTAATTGGAACTCCATTCGTCATCCAGTCTTCGTGACTCTTAAGCATTTCCATTTAAAGCGTTATTCATTGTTTTAATGTTTTTTTTGTTTTATTTCATTTTTACATTTCTTGGTGGCTTTGGTATCTAGCACTTCTCTAGACAAACTTTAACCCACTTCCATACTACACCCAACATAGGACAGTTTTTTTTTTTATTTTACTCCTGAGTAATACAAGTTTGATAATTAACTTCCATGTGATTAAGGACGCAACTACCTGTTTTATTTGAAAGAAATAGAAGTTGCTCTTATTTCAATACAAGACTTGCTGTTAATTTTAAGTTAGAAAACAATATCGTACCGAGACTTTTGCTTGTTTTATCTTGCACTGCAATAATTTTTAAACATGCAAGCATACCGCTACACTAAATGTAGACTTATAATTTCTGTGAGACTTTCCATGAGCTTCTCTCCATTGGTTTACCGTACCGGTATGTTTCCATGTAAATTGGTTCAAATTTAAAGGTAACCTGTTCTTTGGATTACTTATACCCTTGTATCTCCACTTTTTCATTTATCACACTGGAGTGTGTCTGATGAAGCCAAGTTCTTAGTTAGTTGATGGAACTGTTGCAGGTTTTTAGTTTTTAAATAAAACGTATTTGCTTTGCTCAGCTATTATTTTATTTTATTTTGAGTACATTAAAGCAAAGCTTTGATATGGAAAATATCTTAGTTTTTCATTTAGCTCTGATTTCAACAGCGAAAAGATACAATACCCTAAACTTGTACTGAACTTCTGTTTCATTCCCAATGTACATTATTATAGTTCCTCAAGTTCCTTTTGAATGGTTCTATTTTCAGAAAGGGTATTGTTTGGTTTACTTGGTTTCTTCAAGTTAGCTTAAAATAAACAAAGCAGCTGAGAATTGTTATTACAACTGTAATATGTTCCAAATACTTTGCGTTGTTTTTCTTTCTCATAAAACCGGAAACGTTCCTCTCAAATGTGTAAGCTTCTTATTTGACATTTGAAGACTTGTAGATGTTTCAAAATACATCAACTTTCCTGTCAGGAAGTCTATTTTCAATATTATAGTATATAATTCAATTTTCTTCCCGTTCTCTCTGGCGTATCTGAAGGTAGTGTGTTGGGCCCTCTTCTCTTCCTTCTATACATAGACGATCTCCCATCTTATTTCTCGTCATCTGAAGCCAACGTTCTCCTTTTCGCTGACGACTGAAAATTATTTCGACGAGTTAGATCATTACTTAATGTTACTGATCTCCAAATTCCATCTCTGACCTCTTGGATTGGTGTAATATGGAGAATTTGAGAACAAATACCTCAAACTCTTATTTCCTTATTATTTCTTTAAAGAAGAATCAAATACCATCTACCTACTTCATTGTAGATAATCCTATCCCTAAAGTTCCTCTCAAAGTGACCTTGGAGTGGTATTTGACCAAAAGCATTTGTTTGGTGATCACGTGATCTCTATAACAGTTATATGCGCTTACTTGGTCATCTCTATAAAGTTGCTGAAATTAAGGACCGTCATTCATTACGTATATTCTACAAAATCTTCTAAAATTGAATTGCTCCCCAATTGAAACACGGCTAGTTTTATTCTGTTTTGAACTTTTCCTTTCAATAGCTAAAAGAAGAATACCAGTAATATGTAGCTAAAATAAACCCGAGTTATTATTCGTTCTTGGTCCCCACGTTCCCACTTCTCGTCGCAAGCTAGCAAATATCATATGATGTACTTATTCAAGATACTTAACGAGAAGCTCAGATCTGGAGACTTAATATCTAAATTTTGTTCCCTGTTCCTTTGAAATAACCAGAAATAATAATGAGCTTCATTGTACATACCGCGCTTAAATATAATTACAGCGCTAAATACAAATACAATGAAACCTCTAGTAACGGACACCTCTATAATGCGGACACCTACCGAAACGGACATATTTTGTAATCCCCAGCCATCGCTTTAAGACGAAATGTATTGACAAATCTTTCTAAAGCGGACACTCTGTTTTGCGGACACGAACAGTGTTTTCTGTCATTTATTGGCAATATTTACCTCTGTATACCGGGCATTTTCAATTGATTGTTAGCATCCAGACTGTCATATAGAATTTATCCTGTGTTGTCTGTGCTGTATAAATGTTATATGTTATGTGTCTTTTTTCTAAAAATAAAGCAATCTTTACAACAACTTTAAACCTCCCACCCACCCCTAGCATGTTCCGACATAAGGAACCAAAGACCAGGAGAACATTCAGGATGCCTAGTTAAAAGGATATCCTGCATCACACGATGTTCAAAACTAGGGAACTAAGGAGCTTCTCGAGGTGCCGGAATTCCGACAATCCGAAAATATCTAGGGATTGCCTGTCTCAGGTTAAGGAGGACGAACAACTGCCCGTTATGCACGACCTTGAAAGTGCACAACTTACTCCGAAAAAACAATGTTAAGAGAGTGGAAGGTGAGTCCCAAATGAAAAAGAAAAGTCATATGGAATGGACAAATTACCTTCCACAGTTCGTAATTACAGTCCGCAAAGCATTTTTAACACTGATGAAACTGGACATTTTTTCCTGCACTCCCGGATAAACAATATGCTTAAAGAAAGAAATTGTAAAATAGCAAAAGAGGGGCGCAAGGCATCGAAGAGAAGATGGACGAGAGGTGAAGTGAAAAATTACGCAAAAACAATAAGTTTGGAGCATTTCTGCTTTTCACACCCACTCCCACACACATTTACTCTCACACTCACTCACTCACTCACTCTCTCTCTCTCTCTCTCTCTCTCTCTCTCTCTCTCTCTCTCTCTCTTTCGTTTTGCCTATAAAACTATTATTTAACTTATTTCATCCTACTTACCTTTCTCAGACGAGGATCCAAACTTTCTGAGTTCCTGAAAGAACAATAGTAAATGGTGAAACACTCATATATTTCCTGTGAGATGCATTTTCAAGTTACGAACAAATTTTGAAAATGAATATGTGAGTTATTTAATGTTAACCCAAAACATAAATTAACACAAGCTAATGAAATTGCTGCTTTAAAACGAGAAAAGTGAAGAGTGAATTGACTGACTGTATTTGGAATTGGGATACCTTGGACTCAAACTCTAGTCCCGGCCAATCTCATTGAAGCCGTTCGCTACTTCAAATGGCAAATGCTTGTATCACACCTTTATAAAAAGGGACATGAGCGCAGACTCATCTATATACAACTCTGGTTGATTTGTCCACCTGTTAGTGCGAAGACAAACTGAGTCACGAAAAGCTTTCTGCAGAATGGTTCACATAGTACCTAGACCATCATTCTGTCGTCAAGTGAAATATCCTTAAAAATGTTGCAGAATGGTCACAGAGGTGTGGATTTGAGATCCTATAATATATCTGGTAAAAATTCCAATACATGTAATCTACCAGTATTTGGAGGAAACATAAGGGGCTATGGTATTTCCCATATCATGCAAAATATGGTTTACATTGACTAAAAGCGTGAATTTCAGAACTCAGCATGTATTTGTTACTTACGACAAGTTATTTGGCCCCAATTAATGTACTGAGAAAGAGCCTAGGTCTTCTTCATATTAACTGAAGGACGCATACCAGATTTGGTACAAATTGGGTAATCGCTGTTCATTGGAGGCTCCATGATTTGTTTAGTATTTACTACAGGAAATTTGGCCTGCTAGTGCATACAAGTATGTTAAGGGGATACATAAATAAAACGTATGCTTGTCAAGCGAAATCGCTGCAGATTGATGCGACGGTGTGGATTTGTCTAGGGAACATATATCTGTATCTGTAGATCGATAGATAAACAAAATTTGAGAGCAGAAAGTATATAGACCTTTATTAGCGTTATAACAATCCACACTGGTGGACCGATCTTCACCGAACGTTCCTTGGCTTCCTTACTTAACAGAAGTAACACAGGCATATTAAAGATGCAATGTGAGTTAATTTATCGTGGTAACGAGACTCAGAGGAACTCGAATTCGAGGATCACCTATTAACACTTAAATCGATTCCATGCGTGTTACTTGTCACAGAAAGATGTTGGGAAGGGAACGCCCAAGCATAACAGCACATATTGGAATACTACGCTGATTGTCCCTACCTACAAGAAAACGGGTTAGTAAGGGAAACCACACGTGTGGAAACCACAGGTGTCAGAGAATTTCCCACTACAAAATAACACCGACTACACATATTACCAAACTTGGAATGATGATAGAGACGTGATGTTAGACATCTTCACTGTTGTAGCCATATTAAAGTAGTAGCACTAGTAATAGCAGTATAGTACTACTAGTAGTAATAGTAGTAGTAATGGTGGTAGCAACGCAAGAGGTAATATCATAGTGGAAGAAGAAGTGGTATAGTAAACGTAGAAGTAGAACAGAGTAACAATATATAAAATAATGGAATTTCCTATTTCCACACGTGTAGAATAGAACCCGGAAACATTTAATCATAATGCGATTTCATCATCATCTACTTTCAGCGAATTCCATTTCTATTTACACTTTATTTAGTTTAGATTTTATCTCCTGCAAGTCCATGGCCATTTTGACGTCGAACATTCGTAGAAATCACGAGGATTGACTTACACCACTTTGAATCTCAGCCCTTCATATATCTGTACATGGGAGTTAGAAGCCCTAACGTCCAATTTTGGCCAAAACGTGATAAATGCAGTTTTATACAGCATTCGGAAGACCTCAAATGACGGTTGCTCAATTCCTGTTGTTAACATGTTAGTCATGTAAATTAGTAAGTCTATTATGTTGTTTCTCCATTTAGTTTCTATATGAAAGACAGTAGTTATTTTCAGTTTACTGCAAAACAAGGATTTGTGATTTACCTGCTTCTAGCTTTCAGATGCAGATATTACACGAAATATATATATGGCACAAAATATGCAAATTTTACACACACATTGGATCTCAATGTGCCTTTGTGCAAATATGAAATTTATGTGTCAGACATATTTAGTGTCATATCCAGTGCTCTAATTGAGGAAGAGGCGGTGGGATGTTATCCCCTAAGTTCAAAGAAAGACAATTAACCATTTCTCTAGTTGGGTGAAAGTAAAGAAATCACCAAGGTTAGAAATTTAACATTGATGTCCCTAACAAATTTACTACTTCAATATCAACTAAAGTTTGTGTGCTACTTCAAATGCAGACTGGTAATTTGGAATTAAATTCATATAATAAAGTGAAACTTTTAAATTCATATTATGGTCTTTCTTGGTTAGCTTCTGTAGTTGGTAGAGCAAACAACAAACAGATGTGGGGACATATAGCAAGCATAAAAACTGGGTCCGAATATCCAAATCGTGCAGCCCCTATTCAACCACCACCATGAAAGTTAAATTCGAAGTTTATTTATTATTTTTGTTACTTGCATTTCTTTGCTACCGAGCCCTCAATAGAATATACTAGTGCATAAACAATACAAGTGCAGCTCAGGTTAAATTTCAGAGACCACCGAAAACGATATTAGAATTCCCATATTGTTGCTACTATCATAGAATTTTTGGTATATTGTTTATACATCATACATCGCATTCTGTAAAGCATGGCCCGTTTCTGGAGCCGACACGGAACTTACACTGACATAAATTTACTCTTTTAATAAACTGAATTACGTGTGTATTTTTACAGTAATGCCTAGAAGAATGATTCTTAACAGGTGTGCCGCTGTACGCGACTGTGATGCGAGATTTGCTAGGTTCGACACGAAACTTCTGAGACCTTGGGATTTTGCTGATAAAAGTAATTCAAATAATTTCACTTAATATTTATTTAAAAAACAAACAGGTGAGGAAGGCAAGTTGCGCGCGCTCAATACGTCACTTGCCGTTTGTATCAGGTTATATGATGGACACAAGAGAAGTACGCTGAGAACCACTGATCCTTAATTGCATCATGTCTTTATTCCACTATACGGAATGGGTTTTCTGTACATATGTTTTTACAGTAAAGGAATGGAGGAACGTGATGAATGTTGACTGTAGTCATGGAGCTAATCTATTGCTTGACGTAAAAAAATCAAGCAAATATTATAGCGTTTTCTAGCGCCTCTTAGAAATGTTTCATAACAGAAATGGAAGGAAATGATACTACAAGCAAACATACTGATGGGGCAGAAAAAACCACGGACAATAGGTGGAAGACCCTACCTGCTGAAGGGTTTGTTTATCATAGCCGCCATCTTGAAGTCCACCATATTGAATATCGATTGATTTTCTTAAATGGGAAGGGGTCGTATAACATGTCACTTTGGGCTAGAATTTCACGAGAAATACGTTTCTGGTGTCAGTTTTGCCGTAATTGTATTATTCTTAGAGAAAAGGTTATATGATACTCGTTTGAGCTGATGATCCATTAGCCTGAAAATACCCATTTCATTTTAAAATAACAGATGAAATGACACCCAAATGTATACAAATCCATATCGATAGGGAATTGTAGCCAGGAACAATTTATATGCGTTTGGGTCTGTCTTTTCTTAAAAAAAGAAATGGGTGCTTTCAGACTATGGTGTAATTAGCCCCAAACTAGTGTCACATAACCCTTTTTTCTCACAACAATACATTTACGAAAAACTGACATCAGAATTGTATTTCTCGTATAATTCTACCCCGAATGATATGTTACACCGCCCCCCTTTCCATTTAAGAAAATCAATCGATATTCAATATGGCGCACTTCAAGATGGCGGCCATGATAAAGAAAATCTCCAACTTGTAGCGTCTTTAACCCAATATCCATTACTGTGTATTTGCTTTCCATTTCTTTCAGCAATTAAAAAATATAAGGGTTTTTCCACACTCTCCAGAAACAAGAATCTGACTTTTATGTCATCGATATCTCCCAAAGCAATTGCCCTCGAGTTGCCAAAATTTGCATGCACACATACTTTGACATTCTAAACATGACGGAAGAAAATAAAATCCCAAGTTTTTTTTCTGTCCCATCAATATGTTTGTTTGTAATAGGATTGGAATCAACAACGTCCGTGACTGCAATGCTTTCAGTTGTATATCTACTAGTTTTGTATACGTATAACTTTTCATGTAGTGGAAGGATTTGAAGATTGATTGGAGATTCTTACATCCACTACTTACCGAATAACAGGAATGTTAATACAAAGCCGTTGTTGTACAGAAGAAAACACTCTTTAATGTAGCAATGTACTTTACTTCTGTGTCCTTTCTGTAATATTATAACATGATAGTGCCAATTCATAAGGTTGAACATTGCCTTCTGTTTTTGTATTACGCATGATACACGACGTTCAGGAATAAAATTCAGGAGTCTACTTACATCATCAGGTGAACTTTTGTCACTGTAGTGACACCTCTTTCTCTCCGAGCTGACAGTGATGATGTTCAAACTCAAAACCTTTCGATTTCTAGTCCTACACAATAACCAGAGTCTGCTTCCATAGGCTAGTGGATAATGTTTCAGACTTGTAATCGAAAAGCCTTTAGTTCGAATATCGTCCACGTCAGTTCGAAAGTTCACTTGGTTGGAAACACTGACAACCCGATGGAATCATTTCTTAACTCACTTTATTGGTACAAATCACCTTCCGAAAACTAAATTTTATTTTAATGCATCTTTTAAAATTGATGGTGAAATATTAATAGTATGGTAAGGAGTTGATTTTGAACTCCAAGTTGGAAATCTTGTATCTCAAAAACGTAACGGAATTTGGCCATGTTTATACAACTTGTATGAACTTTTTTTTCTTTATGTCAGGATTTACTTTTCGAAGTTTGTTCCCATCTCCTGGCTACGAACCCCAGGAACTCCTTACTAAGCCGCCGTCGCTCAGTGGTAGATGATTGGCGTAGCATTCGGGAGGTCTTTGATTCAATCCCAGCGGCCTACCATCCTGACTGAGGTTTTTTCAGGAGTTTTAATTAGCTTCAACTTAGGTCCTGGCCGACACCTTAACGCGTCTTTTCCCCTCTCCCATTCTGGCCTGAGCCTTAGATCCCTAAGACCACAAATAAAATGCAAATCCCAGGAACTCCTGAATGCGAAGCGAACCCTCTACAGTGAAAATAGTAACATTCCAGAGTGTTACCTCAGGATGGCTGGAGGTTAACACGCTCGCTTTCGGTGCGCGTGGTCACAAGTTCAATTCTCGCTGGGTTCATTAAACGGAGTGGTTCGGAGTCACTTTCTCAAAAACTGTAGGTCCTGTCCTTAGAAGCTTACCAACTCGTGTATGAAATTAATAACAATTCATAAATTCATATCTTTTACTCAGATAGTGGTATCAAGATGCATACCTACAATACCAAAAAGTATTATTAAATTCCTACTATAGACATTGCCTATTTTTTATAGTGCGTTAACTTAAAAGACTAGTAGTTTCTGTAAGGTCAAGCATAGTTCTAGGGATTATACTTATTTTTTCAATCACGCTTTAAGAAGAAACATCATTATTCTCTGGGTTTTCTTACATAGCTTAAGTTAACTGGTGTTCTCTGCAAGAAGCGTACATGCTTGGAATTTTATTTTAGTACTTTTTCGGTATTTCTTTCTTTCATTTGAGTTCCAAAATATAATTAAAATTGTTAATAAAGATAACAATATTTAATAAAGAATAAGCCTTATTTTATCCAAAGTGGTTGAATAACATTTTTAAGGTTCATATATTTTCAACATCGATTTTCCACAAGTTGGAACTTCGGAGAAGTGCCTTTCTTGAACCCAGCACTTCAATTGCAGCAAACAAAAGGGTTGGAAAATAAGTATCGTAAATTCCATGAAGGTAAATTTGTTGTTAGGAGGAGTATGGTCATTGCTCTGAGCTCATTTAATCATTAAGCAAGCCCTGATGAGTAGCTTGGGAACTGTACTACGTGTGTCTCATGGGCGTGGGATGATAGAGTCAAAGATATAGGTGCTATCACTATCTTCATGTTTTGAAGTAAATTCCTCAAAGCAAGACCTAAGGGGATTTGCATTAAGTAGATAGGAACAACATAACTTTTCACGGAATTCTATGAAAAAGAATGCATTCCATTATCCATTTCTTGACACAACCATCAGGAACAGAAAAACTGTTAATCATAGTGAACCGTGTACAGTAATAGTTCCTGATCCCGTCAATGTTAATGAAGCTAACAAGGAAACCTCCTTTGGTGTCAGCAAAGTCAAATAATGGAAACAGACTTATTCGAAAGAACATCATAAACAAAGAAGAACGCCAAATCTGTAACCCCAACTGTTTGTTAAGTATTAGTAATGTGCAATTGATGTAGGAATAATGTATTGGTGAGGAATATTAATTCAACAAAGGGGATAAAATGTAGAATAATGAGCTAGTTATACTGGAAGTAGATAACGTTATTTGTAAAAACAAATTAAACCATAAAGAAATAAAACGGTAGATTTTTCACAAAATAACACAGTTGTGTACATTTTCCACAGGGTAGTTGAAGCAATTCGCATTTGTGCAATGAGTACAGCGCATAAATGGTAGAGCATCACTTGATTGTTCACAACAGTTGTCATCTGTTATGTCGAAGCAGTAGTCAACAAAAGTAGGAATGCACAAAGATAGTATTTATTTCTATACTATTTATATCAAGTAATTATTGACGCTGATTTAATGTATGTTGGCATTGTTTCAAAATATCTGAAATTAACAAAATTCAGTTATTTAAATTATTTCATTAGTTACTTTCTGGACACTCAGAGCGTTTACACAAAGTGATAGTCAGTGAAACCTTGTTTGGTGATTAAAAAAAAAAGACAATTTTCAAAATTAAAGAACCGAGCTCAACTCACACTTCCTTACATCTTCCAATTTCATGGCTCCTCTCCTAGCGAATTCTGAAATATCTAATTAAGCATTAAGCTGTAAGAAATTCGTAATGACTTCATTTCTTATAGGCTTATAGACTTATTCTTGTCAGCATAAGGATAAGTCGTGCTGCCATGCTCTCCCTAGTGCTTGCTGCTGATTTCGTAGTGCAAAACAGTAAAATATTCAGTATTTGACTAAATTTAAATTTGGCACCGAACACTGCAAAACAATTATTTGGAAACTCTTCATTTTTCAAAACACAGCTGTGCTCTTTTTCGTTCATTTTACGTATTACCTATTTCGTGCGTGTTTCTTATGCCTTTATTCATAATTCGCATTGGCTTCATTTAATTTTCTTGGGGTTTCCGGGGTCAAAAATTTGGCATTCTTCTTTGTTTATGTTTTTTTAGAATAAATCTAGTCCCACCCGACCTGGCTGACACCAAGTGATGTTCCCTTGTAAGAATGTTGGCCAAAGCGAGACAAAAAAGACAGGGATAAGTCTATAAGAAATTAAGTCATTACAAAAGTTCTTACAGATTAATGCCTAATTAGATATTTCAGAAGTCGCTACGAGAGGAGCCAAGAACTTGGAAGATTAAAGGGAATTGTGCTCGGTTCTCTAACTCTGAAAATTGGCTTTTCCAATCAACAAACAAGGTTTTACTAACTAGTACTTTGTGGAAACGCTCTGAGCCGTCCAAAAAGGAACTAAATGCCCTAGCATCTAATTAATTACAGGGACAGGTGCTTAATCAAATTAAATGAACAAAAAACAATGCATTTAAATCCACTAAATTCCTATATTTTGTATCTATAATACACTTCAAAAATGACTCCATTCACTTCGATGGTCATAATTATGTTTCATCATTAAAAGCTTAAGAACTTTTAGAAGAATAAAAGACTTGAGCTCCCAAAGTTAAAATTTTATAACAAGTTTAATTATCCATGAAAAAGGAAGATCTTTCAGGAGATTTATTCACGGGATAAGTTTTGAATTTACTGCGGTTAGATTTAAAGTTTCAATATTGAACGGATAATGCCGACATGCTTATTATAAAGAAAGTTGTAGAAAATGTACATATTATTATGATATTTGTGTGATTCGAAGAATCGATCTGTTGGTTCTTCTCTACTAGTCACTTGCAAACCTTCGATCTCTCTCTGTCTCTCTCTTTTCTCTTCATAACAAAACAAAGCGAAAGTATGTATCAAACCTACACGAAAGCAGAATTTTGACGACATTTCTAAGTGCCTTTGCTTTACCCACACAATTTTAGGCTCTGATGTAATCTGTTTATCTAAAAACCAGTGGCTCTGTTTCTAACAAAGAGAGAGAGATAATATTTTTTTTGAAGAGTCATTTTAGTTTTTAATGATAGACTTTCTTCTAACGAAGAAATCATTCAAGCTGTGAAACAAATAACTACAAATATGAACGAAAAATGCATCTCTTCTTGCCGCACAATTGAGGTAATTGCAAAGCCAAGTTTGTACATCGCCTAGCTTTGTTTGACCACAAATTCTTCCTCCTAGTCCATCTACATTGAAGAATCACTCATTGAAAGTACTTGCTAATAATAAAGTAAATTATTGAATTTTTATTAAAAATATTTTCCATATCAAAGCTTTGCTTTTATAAATTCAAGATAAAATAAAATAATAGCTGAGCAAAGCAGTCGGTAGTCGGTACGGGATTCGCTGGAACTAGATGGCTGTCTCACTAGAAATTGTGTTGTTTATGTGATTTAGTGTGTCTGATGAACCCAAGTTGTTAGTTATTTGGCGACACCGTTACACGTTTTTAGTTTTTAAATTAAACGTATTTGCTTTGCTCAGCTATTATTTTATTTAATCTTGATTTTATTTAAGGTTTTAGATAGTTTTGGCTCAGACTGTATGGATGATAATGGAAGAATCGGTGAAATGAAGAAAGTGAGAGGAAAAGGGAAACTCCCGAGAAAATCTACGCACACAGTGTTTGTCAACCCCTAAACCAACATGGCATGAGCTGGAATCGAACCGAGGACTCAAAGCACTAGAGGTGAGCGCTCTACGAGGTGCATTCAAGTTGTGACGCCTCCTATTTTCTTTCAGATCTGGTAACTGATAGAAACGTGCTGTTTAAAAAAAACACACACGCGCACTCGTTGACAATGCGTGACAGAGATGGCAGCACCGTACGGCACACAGAACTCTAGCGACAGCGGCGAGAGTCATGACTGTTTTGGACACCTATGACCGGCTTGTGCGAGGCCGAGATTTTCTTGGTTTGTTGTCACACGACGTTCTGCCTTCTTTGAACTGTCGCACCCACGAAAGCACATTAGACACATCCATGACACCATCACCACATGCCGATGAATTTCAGAAGGTGTCACACAACGGAAATGGGAAAAACGAATGATTACACGTCGCC
This sequence comes from Lepisma saccharinum, assembly GCA_022664845.1. Classification (NCBI taxonomy): domain Eukaryota; kingdom Metazoa; phylum Arthropoda; class Insecta; order Zygentoma; family Lepismatidae; genus Lepisma; species Lepisma saccharinum. The sequence goes on from JAGDQP010013601.1 coordinate 23,085, forward strand.
ATTTTACGAGTATCATAAGTATCCAAAACAGTCATCACTCTCGCCGCTGCTGCTAGAGTTCTGTGTGCCGTATGGTGCTACCATCTCTGTCACGCATTGCCAACGAGTGCTCGTGTGTTTAAAAAAAACCACGTTTCTATCAGTTACCAGATCTGAAAAAATAGGTGTTATAACTTGAATGCACCTCGTACTTCTGAGGCACAGGGGACCGTTAATAATAAAGTGGCAAGATATTTTGTTCCAAATGCGTCCAGAGAAATTAGGATGGCGATTTAGCAAAGCGATATTTGTTCCAATCCAATCATAACGGATAAAAAACCTGCTTCTGATTACGTCTTTGAGTTGATTCACTGTAAGTGTCACAGAAACCGTGAAACTTTCACGTATTCGTGCAAGAAAGAGTCTTCAAAATTAGCTATGTGAAAATCGGTACATGATCCCTTTGACATACGAATATTATTAGTATCATCATTATTATCATCTAAGCTTTTAATAATTACGTATTTTACGTAATTAGGTATAATTACGTAAAAATAAGATATATATATATACGCATTTACATATTTTAAAATAATTTTGCAATAAGGTAATTTCTTACAATTATCTCCATGTCAAGTAGTTTGGAATAAGATAGAAACAAGCCACAAAAAATAAAATATAAAATATAATAATATTTATTATTATTATTATTGCTAAACAGCACTCTGCCAAAGATGGTGATTTTTACTATAGTGATAAATTCATACCCTACGTAAGTCTTTATATCATCGTCTGTCTTTTTCACTGCGGTCATAATTAGGAGACTTTCAAAAATGATATATCAGATGGTAATTATAAAATTCATAAGAGACAAACGGTATTCGATTCTGGTTGGGAATTTTTAATGACTCAATATGTAATTTGGTAACTTCGGCTGTCATCTTGGAAAATTGATTTTATATCTCAGCTAATAATAGTCATAAAACAAATTGTGTCTAACTTGATTTGGTATCTTTGAGCAACCTAATAGGTCAATTAACTACTTCGACACTCATCTTATAAGCAATCATACTGATGAAGGCAGATGAAACTTATGATTTTTTCTTCCGTCATGTTTAGAATGTCAGAGTATGTGCAAGTTTTGCCAACACGACCGCAATGCAAATACACAGTAACGGTTACTGGCTGGAGGGTATGTATATCATGTCCACCATTTTGAAGTCCGCCATATTGAATTTCGATTGATTTTCTTAAATGGGAAGAGGGTCGTGTAACATGTCATTGTGGGCTAGAATTTCATAAGAAATGTGTTTCTGATGTTAGTTTTGCCGTAAATATATTATTTTGAGAGAAAAAGATATGTGACACTCGTCTGGACTAATGACGCAATAGACTGAAAACACCCAGATCATTTTGAAACAACAGAGGAAATGTAACTCAAATTCATAAAGATCCATATCAATAGGGTACTGTAGCCAGGAACAATTTGTAATTGTTTACTCCTTATTTCCTCTGTTATTTCAAAACGAAATGGGAGCTTCCAGACTATTACGTCATTAACCAAAACTAGTGTCACAAAACCTTTTCTCTCACAACTACATATTTACGGCAAAAGTGACATCAGAAACGCATTTCTCATAAAATTCTAGACCAGACTAACATGTTACACGCCCCCCTTCTCGTTTAAGAAATTCAATCGAAATTCAATATGGCGGAATTCAAGATGGCGGCCATGATAAACATACCCTCCAGCAGATAACGCCTTCCACTCAGTACCTATTACTGTGTATTTCCTTTCCATTTTCTCAGCAATTAAAAAATATATAAGGGTATTTCCACACTTATTTATCACTCTCCAGAAACAAGAATCTGACTTTTATATCCTCGGTATCTCCCAAAGCAATTGCGCTCGAATTGCCAAACTTTGCATGCGCACATACTATGACATTCTAAACATGACGGAAGAAAAAATTCATAAGTTTTGCTGCCTGATCAGTATGTTTGCTTGCAATGAAAATCAAAGTACACCTAAAGTGCACAATATTTCCCGAAAGAGTTCAAAATATGTTCCTGTTTTACCAAGTTTTTAGTGCATACAACATTTTGTGAAATTAATATAAACTACACCACATTTTTAGTGCACAACATATGAGCTTTTGGTGCGGCGATACACAATTCATGCACATAAAGTTCACTTAATAGAGTTAAATGTACTAAAATAATCTGAAAACAATGCTCTCCCAGTTGTAAGTGTTGCCATCCTATTTTAAAATTCAACTTATCGAAATACAAATGTATACGTGTCCATTGATTTACACTAAATTTGACATAGACCCTACGTGTTCATTGGGTACTGGGATAGGTCATACAGGCACCATAGTTTGTCAGGGTTTCCAAACGATTAAAAAATCTAGATTTCATATTTGTTACCGTTGCACGTATCTGCAATGATTTACACAAATTTGACGTGTGCATTAGGCACTGAGACAATTCATGTGAGTACTTCCGGCGCCGCAGTTGTCAGCGTTACCAAACAATTTCAATTGCTTCCATATCGTTCAACTTATTAGGACCAATTTGTATTTCCTGGGACGCGTCATAAAAGTACATCAGGTTCCACAGTTGACTGTGTTGTCATTCAATTTTAAATATTAAATATTTACTTCTTCCATTCAGTATGGAAGAAGTAATTATTTAAGAAGTATCCGCACGGAAGAACTATTTAAGAAGTACGGAAGAAATATCCACACCAAGCGTTGAGTATACATATTCGACACATTCGAAACATACTGTGGTTGTTCCCTGTACACAAGCATCCGGTTGTCAGCATTGCCACCCTATTTTAAAATTCAATTTTCCAAATGGCCCCCATACTATTACGTGCCGATAGCTGTTCCTGTACTTTCAAAAAAGCACAGAGATAGCCGTCGGATGTGACCACGTTATGATATGCTTTGAAATAATGCTTCTCAGAGCCCTATTGCAACAGACTCATTAGAAGAAACCTATATGTAGTTGTTTGTTTACAAGAGTATTCATTATGGATTTTTACTATATACATCTCTCTTTAAATATACATAGAACATAAAATATTTTTTGTTTCACTGTGTCTATCTGTATATATTTTCATAGTGTGGGGCGAGGCTTGGATTCCGGAGCATGAGGGTGCAATGTCACCGACATTTTATAGTGAAACACAATGTACTAGTGAACGCAAACATATATCTCTGCCCTTGAATAGAAGCAGGCTATTTTCCGAGATTTTGAGCTAAAGATAATTGATTTTTGAGGACGGTAATTATGATCAAAAATAGATATCTTCCATGAATAATACGTAATTAGAAATTCATATATTATACTTGTATATACGGGATGTGAACATATTTTGGTAAGAATTCGTAGTTTTTCAGTTTACAAAAAAGATGTCTTCGAAGTTATATTATCTCTAGGAAATTAAATTCTTCCTATTATTCAAAATATTTCTTCAGTTCCCGGGAGGTTTATTAGTATTTTATTACAAACTATACAGAACATCTTCAGTCCATATGCCCTTACTTAATTCCTTACGTTTGTCAGGGTGAAGATATAGAAAGCATAGCAATGTGGCAGTGAATCCATAAATGATTCCATCATTTACCTCGTAAGGCTGCAGAAAAACAAAGTATCAATCGGGATGAATGTGTGAAAGCTTAACTCCAATCCTGCTAATTACATTCATTATCTGCAGCGTAAAGCATTAAATACTTGCTGTGTGAGAAAAGGACATTTTGAATAAAACAAACATGAAAAACACTTCCCATAAAAAAAAAACGTTTTTTTACAACACTAGGTTCAACTCGGGTTGGGATGTCCTTTAGTGTAAATGTGATAGTGGGTCCCAGTGTGAGCCAGGCATGTTTTTAATTTCATAGAAGTTCTCATTTCGAGTGTTCTTAACTGTACTTTTTCGAATATGTTCGATGTATTATTTACTCTGTCTCTACACCTTCATTATATCTTGAGGGGGACTGCTGTGGGCAGTTTCCAGTCCTTAAAAAACGCTCGATGTGCACCTCTATTCGTCCATCACACAACACTTTTCCATGTTTCCACAGTCCATTATTGTGTTCTAGAACCCACAAAAACAGTACTTGTTTAAATACATAGTGTGGGGAGGACTCTTGATCCTGCCATAGCGTATACAACACGTATCATAGCTTAATCAATGCAAGGTGTCACGAATGCTGCACGTGGAAATTTGTTATACGTATGTTCTACTGGACCATCATTTTCACAAGTATGTCTGCTCTTACCATCCGTATCTGGCAAAGCACGACCTATTGGTCGTCATAGACAATTGTAGTAGACCCTTGACATGCTGTTGGTGAACATTTAAGAACGGTAGCTCTAGGTGAATACTGGTCCCAGCTCAACGAGTTCTCACTATCTGACTACAGTAAAAAAATATCATTTGGTAATTTACTCTTCACCGTTACACACGTCAATTGGTCTACCCGTAGCAGCACTGGATATCGAATAAATAACGGCCCAATACTGGGCCCTATATTCTGTGCTGCTGGACAATTGACACACCATGTTGATTCACAGATGCAATGAATCACCGCCAAGGAGTCAGCGTGTGATGGGAAACAGTATTATCGATGTTCCTAATGCAATGCTAATGGAGTTTGTATATACACCATTTCAATCTAAACTACAGTCTATAGTTTTAGTTTATTTTGATTGATTTATTATATTCTAAGTACCAGCCTAAACAAGATCTTGGTGAGTTTCTATGGACAGGATCTAAAGTTCTTCGGTAAAGTGGACTCCAACACACTACGTTTAACGAATTCACACAGAACTTGAACCCATGACCATGCGCATAGAAATCGAGCGTGCTAACTTCTCATTCAACAGACAAACTTGAATCCAGTTGAATTCAAATTATTTATTTATGGCCTTTAGGTATCTATGGCTTAGGCCGGGAAAGGGTAGAGGTAGGATGTGGGAAGGAGTCGACCAGGCCTAAGCATTTGTCTGGTGTGACTGAGGAAAAACTCTGGAAAACCTCAGAATGGTCGGCCACTGGTAGCGAACCCAGGATCTCCCGAATTAACAGCTAACACTTTGGTAACTGAGCTACTTATGCTCGACTTCAGTTGCTTTTCTCCGCGTACTTGTTCATAGAAAGCAAGGAAATATAACCATTTCGGGTGTACTTTATTCATTTATCTTTATTTTTCTTTTTTAGCGTGCAAGATGGTTACGGTAGTCGCTTATACCCAAGGGCATGTATTTGTAAGTCAAAAGATTTCTGAGCTGAAATTAAATACGGAGGGAAGAAGAAATACACATTCCAGAGGAATAAACTCAATTATTGAAACAATAAACAGCAAATCCAACTGGAAGAAATCAATACAATTTGGTTCACTTGCATCAATAGCTTTATTTAAATATGATACGGTCAAAATATCTTGTGGTTTTGTGACATGCCCTACTGCCGATAGTATTACGTAGAATCGATTCGGTAACATTCGGTGAAACTCGTCAATAGTCGGCAGTCTCGGTTTCTGTGTATGGGCTTGGTTGTTATGATTGTGTACAAACGGTGGCAGGCTTCATTCCGGTAAGCGGAGTGGCGGTTTGGATGTTGGTTGGTGTTCCGGCCAGCGATAAAAGGATTGCGGATAGCAAGCCTTGCTCTTGAAGTTATATTATTTTCGGGTTTATTACACCTCCAAATTATTGAAAGGTAAGTCAAATTATAATGACCACCTGTTGTTCAGCGACTACATCATTCATGGTGCGTCCTCAAGTTCCCGATCTTTTAACGTTTCAGAATTTTTGCTTCGGACGGTTGTCATTTAAATTTAGTACCCCAAATGATGATACACTGAAACATCTTGGTGAACCGCTTTTCGTCGTAAAGTTTACCTTGATATATCACCTACTTTCAAGTTGTTAGGTCACAATTCTCATATCTTTCAGACAAGACATTAATTAAAAGCATTCTTATTTTCTTGCTAGAGTTAACATAAATTTATGCTGATTTTTAAGCACAAAATGGCAAGAAGGTAACGTAATCAAGTACAATCTATGTTTCATTATTAAATCCTTATCTAGATATGACAAGTTTGCAAAATTCTCTCATTATTTATAATTAAAATTTGTGTGCACCTATTCTAAATCAAATATACCACACTTGCAACATAGACGCGCTGCAGTATTCCTTTAACTAGGCCGATGTCGCTAATGTAATTTATTTACATCGAGCCGGAACAGAGAATTATTTCGGATTTTTATTTTCTTACAAGTTTATTTACTGGTATTTTGTTAGTTACTCCTAATTATTTGGCTATTAGTTATACGCTTCGGATTATACCATTTATCAGGACCGTACTGCAACCCAGGGGCCCACCAAGAGGGTACTTTCTAGGGGGTCCCACTCACATGTACGTACTGCCCCCTCCCTCGATAATAAAAGGGAGTCCGGGAGTGTCACTCGGATCAAGTATGCTGAAGAGCCTTAAAATGCAGATTTAAAACTTTTTAGGCAGTAATTTCTCCCCTGACACTGACTGATCTGACGTAACGCCCAATCCCCCATTCTTCTCTTGCAACTGTACAATCATCTGCACAAGCTCCATTACTTCACATCTCCACCTAAAACAACAATGGCGCACCTGTGCCGTGAACCCCTCATAGGCGCCCCTGGTGCATATACAAACACATATATAAAGCATCAGTAGTAAATTATAATGCATACAAATGCAACACTTCTCCATTGTCCTGTATTAACAGTAGATTCCTGACTTCGTAAACATGATAGAACGAATAATATTCTGATGTTCTTATATCATCTCCAGAAATAGCACAACCTGAAAGTGTGCACCTAGTATGAATCTTTGCAGAGGATATGTCTCTCCCCCCACTTTCACACAACTTTCACATAAGCGAGATGGAATTGCTCTAAACACAAACCTTGCAAAAGATACCTCCATTAAACTGCTGTCTACAGAGTTTCAAAATATTAAAATAATGAGGGCAATCCCAAAATCAAAATTCTATATCATCAGTGACATCAAAATGTATATTTTCACTTATAATTTTTAATATGTTTATTTCTGTTTAATTTACTTTATAGAAGCTGTTTGTACACACCTATGATCTAACCCACTCTCTTTTTCAATGTACTATAATGATATTTGACTTACAACATACATTGTCATAACGTTAAAACATTAAACATTAATTTTTGATCATTTTTATCACTGTCAAAAGTCTTAATGTTACGATGCTAAAGCATCATAAAATTGTGCAAATCTCTGAGCAATATACGTCATCGAATACTTATTAATATTCTCATTAATAATGTGTTAATATATAGTTCTCTTATGTTTACATGTTTTCCTGATAACACTATTTAAGCCGTGTGGCTATACATCCACATTATAAATCTTCTCTTGGCTGGGGGATAGATAGAATCACATGTGAGGGACAAATAAGTAGTCTATAAAATTCACTCATGGGTATGGGGTTTTGTGTAATTCTATCTATGATTCTTTACACTCTGCCCATATAATATCATGGTAATCACATATAAAAACTTTATGTATAATGTTCGCCGGAATGTTGCAATGCTCGCAGATCATCGTAATCAGAAACAAAACAGTCTCTTGTATACACTATTCTCATTACTTGCCAGATAAGAAATTACATAATCGGGATTAACACGATCAAGGAGGTCAGGTTCAATAGACATGAGTGAAATGGCCTCTGCAGCTCTTGTCCTATTGAAGATCTGGGTCTTGTTTTAATGAACTTAAGCTTACTGAAAGAGCGTTCACAAGATGCTTGTGTGAATGACAATGTCAACAGGTATTCATAAACAATGAATAGATTTGTGTAAGCAGAGCAGTGAAGATTATAATTAAACAAAATATGATAACAACACAGCAAACATGTTTTACACCGATTACTTACGGAACACTTCTGAAATGGAAGGTCACTGAAATCATTCATAGTACTGGAACACTGCTCAGAGGAATTGGCATCGCTTTCCGAGATGCTGATTTCTTTATCTTCGCTTGATTCCATGTCTTTTGAGGCACACATTTGATGAACTTCATAATCAGCAGACCACCTAAACAATTCCGTTGTACTGGTAAATTCTTCCCTGAGAGTTTTTGCTAAGGCACTGAATTTGACAGCAAACGACTTCAATTCCTTTCTCTGATCTCCTTCATCAACTACTACTAACCTTGCCACACTAGTGCTCCATCTGGTATTTCATCACGCACAATTTCATGAAACCTTGTAGGATCTGCAACTGGTATCAGGATTCAGAGCTTCATTTTCCCCAAAACCTATTAAATATGCTTTGGGTGATCTGGTCAATAACACCTCGAAATACGTCTACACGATATCTAATTTCTGGATTGTCTGGACCTTCATCTTGCTGTTTTTCTCCAGGCATTCGATTCTTGCGTGCACCCTCTTCTCTTGGAACTTGCATGCAACTCCCACATCACTCAGTGTCTCACTTTCTTCCCATACATCGTCAATACAAGCATGTATCGCTTCAATGAACACAGATGTTACCTGAAGAATGTCTTGGAAAGATAAGTTCTGCAATTCTTTACCAGCATTTTTAACCATGTGCCATGCTGGTAGGTAATCGAGGCCACGGGTCTGCAGATAACGAGATGCTTCACCCAAGACTGAAGAAACCTTTAGCATTAAAAACTCAGTCAAAATAGTTTCAAACTCGCTCCACGCTGTTAAGAGAGAACTTGCTGATGATGTAGTTTTGAAATCTGACTTTGATAAATTTTGTAGAGTCCAAAGCACCCTGAGAATAACAAGGAAGCATCCGGTTGATGGGTCATCATAGCTTCCGAATACTCGCTTCGTTGCAACCTCTGCTGACCACCATCTCGTGTCTCTAATTTTCTCCAGACGTCGTAACTTTGCTGAGCCTTTGCTATCCAGTTTGAAGGCTTCTTTCCACACATGCATCCTTTTATACGAATCCGACAGGAATACAGCCGTAGTGTGTAGTAATCCCAAGATGTTACTTACCTGCAGTATTTTGCTGGAAGTATCAGTCACACAAAGGTTTAGAACATGGGCATAACACCAGACATACAACAGATTATCATTAAGTTTCCGAGGTAATGCCTGCAGTCCACTGTATTTTCCACCCATATTTGCTGCACCATCAAAGGATTTTCCGATGAAATTGTTGAAGTAAACAACATACTTTGTAAAAACGCTGAGTAGCAGTTTTTTCCAATCCTGCGCCAGTGCATTCGGGTGATGGTACCAGCGCCATCAACCTCTCATTTACTGTTTCCTCTTTGACATACCGTAAAACTACACTAACTTGTTAACAAGTGCTAACATCTTGTGTGCTATCAACTTGCACAGAAAACTTCTGCATGCCAAGCTCATCAACAATCTATCTTCTTATTATGTCCAAGATTGCGTCAATAACTTTGTTCACTGTACTGGCAGACAGGAGTGGAATTACACCGCCTCGGCCTGTTGAAAGTGGGTTACCCTCTTCACTTAGCTGAATTACTTTGTTTAGGTGTTCTTCCAGGAGACGATCAAATTGACTGAGCAGTCGAATGATATCCAAACAGTTTTCATGATTTATAGATGTTTCATTAAATGTGAACATGCTTCCACTCTGTCCCCGGTAGGACAGACTCTGCTTCCCAATGCATTTCACTACTGCAACTACTCTATGCATAATTTCAACATTTCTTGTAATTTCTTTCTTTCTGGCATTTGTGTACTCATTATGCTGAAGTGGTGATTCAGTGTCTTTCCCACAAGCTGCGAAAAATGAGCATTGACGGCTGCATTATGGGCTTTGGATGTCTCATGTTCTTGAATGCGTTAATGAATATGTGTAAATTATGAAAGCCCCTTAATGAATACAGATTCTTCTTTTGAATCTGTATATTATAGCAAATGCCAAGCAAATGCTATAATAAACCGCGGACACTGCATTAAAAAGGACACACAAAATTCTGAAACTGGCAGTACGCACAAATCAAAGCAAATATATAGTATATTGTACTTATTTCGCACAAGCCAAGATTATGGGCCCACAAAGGACTTATCACACTGAACCACACAGTCCTTAGGAAAACCCATACGTAGGTAGATCATTTTAAAGTAAGGTATGAATAAATGAATTTTATTTATTTCACTTAAGCATTTTTGGCACAGGACGGGATATGGGAGGGGAAAGGATTTGGGAAGGAATCGGCCCTGGACTTGTTCTAGGTACTATCCCAGCATTTACCTGGTGTTACTGAGGGAAACAAGGGAAAACCTCAGTCAGGATGGCCGGCACCGGAATTTGAACCCCGGACCTTCCTATGGCGAAGCCAACGCTCTTCCACAGAGCCATGCCCACTCGTTCTTAAAGTAAGGTCTTACCATGAGCACTTGTATAATCTTTATTTCAATGGCGTTGCTACATCAGTCAGTGTATGGGAAACAGAAAGAAAGGTGGAACGGAAAGAAAGCTGACTTAAATTAGCATCTGCATAAGACCCCTTATGATGCCCTTAGCACGCGTTTCAAAATACATCGTTTAAAAAGCTACTTACCTGCAACGTAGTGATTGCTCCTGTGATTTTCCTCTAAAGATATAAATATTTTCCTTTTTTTTCAAAAATAAAGATAAAATCGAGTTGAGGTTTCATATTTTACTCCAGGACTCCGTGAGCAATGGAGCCCCAAAAATTTTAAAAATAACTTAAAACATTTTCTCCATAAAAGTTTTAAAAACATGACATGAGTCACTCCTATACAATTCATGGTCCCTTTTGAACAAGTTGAGAGAGGGCCCATCATAAAAGTTTTTGATGGGCCCCCTTGTATTTTCCCGCTCCAGGGCCCCCAATGGTCTTAATCCGACTCTGTATATATATATTCTATACGGAAAACAACGGTGCTGTAAATTATTATTTAGTATCAAGTTATGGCATCAATTGAGAATTCAATTTAGCTGAATACTTCAAGATGTTCCGTGTTCTAATTTTGATGACGTTGAGTTTTGTGTAGCTAATTTTACAACACAAAACAATAGACATTAGTTGCTTATCAAGAAATAAGGCAAAATATTAGCAAAATTATAAAGCAGAGTGGGAAATCAGGAACCTTTCAAGGGTTGAATTACGAAAAATGTGAAAGGCTATTTTCGCAACATCATATCTGGCAACGCTGGTCTGGGATTAGCTGACTGTATTGCCGGTACTCGACGTGTTATCCTCCTCCATCCCGTTACTTCCGTATGCGAGGAGTGCGTGACGTGTGCCTTTTTATACATATACCGCTACTTACGATACGAGGCGGAGGTCCCACTAAAAATTTCACTTTCCAGGGTCCACCAGGAAATTTCCCGGTTTCCCGCCTGGCCAGTACGGCCCTGTCATTTATATCAGGAGATGGGGAAGGGGGCCAACAGCGCCAGAATCGCGTGATGCGGCGTTTTGACAGCGGATTGGAGAGAAACTAACATTAAAAACGGGTCAAATATTGATGTACCTGACCTACTGCTTTAATTTTACTCCTTTTAATATGTCATCACTTTATTTTCTCCCATGAATTGAGATTAAACATTCAAATGCTATGCCTGGATTCTAACCCACAGAATATTTGTTTCTGAGAATATAATAACAAATGTAATGGGAGAAAATCTTTGTTTCCTCTCAGTACAGAAAATTAGGCTAGCTGTCTTCAAATGTTAATGTATAATGCCCTATAATTCTTGTACGGGTCAACGAAATATAAACCAATTTTGTATTAATACATTAACTTTCTGTTTAAGCAAGTTAAAGATATAAAGTGAAGTAACCGCATACAAAAGCAGAGCTTGTAAAAATTAACACGACATGGGGGGGCAAACCTGCCTGTCGCGATTCATGTTGCAAGGTCTGCAAGTGACTAAGTACTCACATGGAAAAATATCCTTATTAATACTTTAAAATTTCTAATGATCGGATTATATTATTATATTTATATGCCCTTGATAGAGAAATTGTGGACTCAGAAATTATGGCGTTCGTAGCCTGTGACTCTGTCGTTACACAAGACATTAAAAAAGCCAGTATTTTCAAGTGTCATTTATTTCGAAACTTAAAACAAAATATATGAGTACAAATAGGTCACTTTTTTCAGTAACTTAAGGAAGTGTTTCTTACGTATAAAAAGCAGTGATACGTTCATTTCTAGCCACAATTTAAAGATACATTTTTGTTCACGAGCTCGGTAAGCCTTTTAAAAAATCAATGTATGGTGTAGATTATTATTAGAAAAGCACTTTTTGAGTTGCTTTATCAGAAAACTATAGGAAGACAGATTTCTTTTACATACTTTGCAACCTTATGCGATTTTCAATATGATTCATCGATTGGATAAATGGAGCTGTTCATTTTCTTTTCATCCTTGGTGACACTGACTGGACTAAATTTTCTTAAATTGATATATTGGCAGGAGATTACTAGTTCTTTGTCCACTACATTCAACTGACTTTCCACACTTTCTGTTTTTTCTGGGGATACAATATGTCTTAATGGTGAACACCGTTAATCGAGCTTAATATTGTGCTAATATGTCGTGGTAGATTACGACGTAAATTTATTCCACCATTTAGAAAATGTTAAGTCATCTTCACAATATTTTAGATCAATTCTAAATCTGTTGGTAGAATACTACCTTAATACCAATGATTGTACACTCACGTTCATATAAAATGGTCCACGGCTTTAGTTCCTAAATTCAAAAAGTTACCCGAACTGGAAAGACCTGACTAATATAATGGCAAGCGCATCATATAGAAAGTTCATTTTTAATCTATATGGAAGATTGGATCGGTATTGTCATTTTGGGCAACTTGAGAGACCTAGAAAGTGTACTTTTCCGCCATTTTCTTTGAAACTGTATACATAAAATATAGCACCTCTATAACGAGAAAGCAAGTGATTCATGAAAGAATATTGCGACCAATAAGAATGGACATGCGCTGTTTTGTTTATTTTTAGTTTATATGGACTAAACAGGCAACTTCGCTTGTTTGCAAAACAGTATTCCTCGACGAACACTATTCCTGGGGCAAGGGCGAGAAAGTACCAGGACCTTAGTTTCGATACCATCCTTGTGACAAAATTCCTGGAATATCTCAGTCAATAGGATTCAAACATGTGTGCCTCGCCAGTTCCTTTCCGAAATTCGTGACCGCAAACACTCCACTACGGGAGCCGTAGCGCTGCTCCATACCTGCGAAAGAGTTGGCATACGTCCAATCAGGCCCGTATTAGGGTCGGCGCTGTTGGAGCAATTGCTACAGGGCCCCGCGACCGAGAGGGCCCCAAAAACTTTTCAAAAAAGTAAAAAAAAACACTATAAAGTTTTTTAAAATGACATGACTGACCCCTATATAATTTAGAGTCATTTTTGAAAATGTTGCGAGAGTGCCCTCATCATAAAGATAACATAACATTTATTTTCCCGCTCCAGTGCCTCCAATGGTTTTAATCCGGCCCTGCGTCCAATACATGTTTTGCAACATTTTTCGGTTTCTAATTAATCGCTGTTGAAATAATGTTTTTTGTTTTCTTTTGAAACATTCTGTATTTATTGGACGTGTGAAAGATTTTTTTGTTATCTCATGATTGAAAAGCGTGTAAAAACTGGTTCCGCACAAATGTTCAATAAATGTTTATTCATCTTAAAACCAATGTATATTAGACGTTAAATTTAGGTTCAATAAAACTCTGTTCAACATTTGTCCGACTGGAGTTCTGACATAGGCCTGTTCTAAGTCATTGACTTAATTGAGTTACACAATAAACTTCAGGAAGCCATAAACATGTCCATAGATACGAAATGTGTGTCTCCGGAAACATACAATCCTTATTGGATTACAAGTAGAGTCTCAAAATAGCTACCTACTAACATATGTATGTAAAGTGTAAAATTAATACATATTTCTTGAGTTTAACCAACCTTCGTTAAGAATTTAACGAATAGTTAGTTAACAAATTCAATTAATCCTTTTAAAGTTACTTAACGATTCGTTAAATTCTTAACGCATGTTGGTGAAATCCACCCGTTATCTTCATTTGTTTCAAAAAATATGGGCATTCCAGTACAGCAAGAGCGCAGATAGACGCCAATGAAAAGCAGTTTCGGGCTTTATGGTGTAGGGGATTGGCGACCTCATCGCAGGTCTTCGGACCGCAATGTGATGACACCATCAGATAGCCCGAGCAGAAGACCATCGCTGCTCGTATACGGCGTAGGAAATTGGCGACCCCATCGTTCAGCTGGCTTATGCTGGTTGCAATCAGCCACAAACGGCGTAGGGAATTGGCGATCCCATCGTCCAACCGGCTTTTGCTGGCTGCAATCAGCCCTCGCAGCTAGACATCTACGCTGCTTGAAAGGAGGACCAGCAGAGAGGAGTTACATTTACTTTCACCTCATTTTTCTCCACAAATGATTCATTATTTCATCTCCTCTTGTGCTGCGACTTGCGCCTCCACGCAATGACAAAGGATGTGCCAGGATGTACTTTCATTGACGATGGCCCCTGGGAACCGAGGAAAGGGGGCGGAACCATTGGATAGCGCCTAGATCTTAACAGTAGATTCTTGGATGATCTAGCTCGTTGAGACTGGGAAGTGCGCCATTGGGTAGCTCTTCGGACCTTTGGTCTCGCCAACACTGGGAGGAGTGGGTGTCCCAAGTATCCATCAGTCGGGAGCGCAAGTGATTTCGACGCCAAGTCATCGTACTTCGCCTCGATTTCCATCTTGCTGACAAAGGTGATGAGGGTAGTAACCGACAGCCTCGTTGGCTCCTCGGAACGAAGATGGAGAAGTGTGGGCATTTACAGCTTTAATTCACCATGGCTCCACCACATCCTACAACTCAGTCGCCTTCGCCGAAAGAAAAGCAGAGAAACAAGAGACAGAATGAAGAGAAAGTCACTGATGTTAGTAAGAAGGCGCATACAGCTAATGAATCAACCAATGACAAGGTAGATAATATCGAAGTGAAGAAACAGACAAGTATCGTACCGAATATCACACGATATCTTTTAATTAAAGTTAAGAATGAGACACAAAATCCAGGTGGTTTGAAGGGATTATCCCCTTTCATTATTGAAAGGCAACTTGCTCATGTTGTAGGCGAGCTAAAACATGTTAAAAAGCTTCGAAACGGCACTTTGTTAGTGGAGACGTCTACCGATAAGCAAACAATTAATCTCCTGAAGTTGAAGTCACTAGGTCCACTTCAAGTTCAAGTTGAATCCCACCGTCAACTGAACTTTAGTCAGGGCGTAATATCTTGCTGGGATTTGCAAGATGTCCCTGAAGAGGAGATTAAGAGTGAACCTGCCAGTCAATTTGTCGTTAATGTTAGACGCGTTAAAACTAGAAAGAGTGGTGAACTACAACCCACGAGCTCGCTAATTTTGACGTTTGCTAGCCCACAGCTCCCCAAGGACGTGAAGGCAGCTTTCTATTGCTTACCTGTCCGTCCTTACATACCGAGTCCGCTCCGCTGTTTTAAATGTCAGCACTATGGACACACCAGTACGTCGTGTAATGCGACTTATGCTGTATGTGCAATATGCGGTACCAACAGCCAAAGTGCGGATCCTTGAACATCACTGAAACCTCAGTGTGTTAACTGAAAGGGTGAGCACACAACCTGGTCGCGTGACTGTCCACTTTTTAAGGAGGAAAAACGAATTCGGGAGCTTATGGCTTTAGAGAAAATATCTGCTGCTGATGCAAAACGTCGAGTAAGCGAGTCAACGGACCCTTCCATCTGGTGCGTTTTCCAAAATAGCAGCACGACTACAAGTTAAAACTGTCTCAATTGGCACCCAGACAGTTCATGTCTCAACTCAAACTAAGGGACCTCAACATGACAAATCTAACAATCGCCAAACATCACCAACTCATCAAGTTACGCCGATGCATCCTGAGAGACAAATGTCTCCTGTTCAGTCTTCAAGGACTCCACGGGCTCTATCTACTCTGCGTGCCAGTAAAGTTTCACGATCTAGTCGTATGTCACCACTATCGTCGAGTATCAAACGTCTGACTACTGTTCTTGCTACTCAACTAGCTCATCAAAATTATCCACCTGCCCTTAATGGGCCGAGTTCATCCCTCAAATCAGATATGATTGAGGACGATCTGATGGATTCGGAGTTTACTGTAGTCGAAAAGGGAGGGAAAATTAATAAACCTAGACTTAAAAGGTAATATTTTTATTGATCTTCATCCCAATGGCTATACTCCAATGGAATCTTAACGGATTTCATTCCCACTATGAAGAACTGCAAGTCATGTTATCAGATCTTTCCCCTGTTGTAGTTTGCTTCCAGGAAACAAAGCTTAAAACCACTGAATCTGTGATCTTAAAAACTATACACTATATCGCACAGATTTTCCAACTGATGGTCGCGCATGTGGTGGTGTTGCAATTGGTGTTGTTGACACGCTGTATTCAACACCTGTCCACATTGCTACGACCCTACAGGCGGTTGCTGTTCGTGTCCACCTTGAGCAGCAAGTTACAATCCTGAATTTGTACATCACGAGGGAACAACACTTTACGTTCCTTGACCTCCAATATCTTTTGCAGCTGTTACCCCAACCTGTAATTTTAGTTGGAGATTTTAATTCCTATAACGCTATTTAGGGTAGTGTTCGTACGGATGTCCGTGGTAGAATTGTTGAATCTTTTATTGACGCTTCAAACTTTGTTTTATTAAATACTGGTGTTAACACGCATTTTAGTTTGGCAAGTGGCATGTACTCTGCGATAGACCTGTCTGTCTGCAGTGCAATTCTTGCACCCTTGCTGGCATGGCGTATACATGACGATCTATGTGGCAGTGCCCACTTCCCAGTAATTTAGACTTTTTATACCTTTATCAAGCACCACGAAAGTTACCGCATTGGCATCTGATGCGTGCTGACTGGAATAGATATGAAACTCGTGTCCAGCTAGTTGATCAAGGAGATTTGCCCCTGAATGATTCGGTTGAGTACTTAAACCGTTAAGTTTTGCGAGCTGCCAGATGTTCCATCCCACAGTCTGGCCGAACGCCACGTCGGCGTTCTGTTCCCTGGTGGAACAATGAGCTCGAGGTAGTACGGCGACGGCGCAATGGCGCTCTACGGGTGTTCAATCGGTATCCTACAGCGGCAAATTTAAATGCAGTTCGACAGTCACAAGCTTATATACGACGTCTCATGAAACAAACTCGGCGAACATCCTTTCGTGACTACGTATCTTCCATTAATTCACAAACGCCAATCCGAGACGTGCGGGAACGGGTCAGACGGTTGCAAGGCAACTGTCGCTCCGAGCAATTGACTGCTCTGAAGCACAACAATGTCTTGCATACTGACCCAGAAGAGCTAGCTAATCTTCTTGGAGCAGCCTTTGCAGCAATATCCAGCTCTCAGCATTATAGTACTAATTTTGTAAACATTAAACGCCCGGCAGAGATGATACATCTACGCTTCCACTCTCATAATTCCGCAGCATATAATTCTCTTTCACAGAGTGGGAACTTGAAACTGCCTTGCGGGATGTTAGAAACACATCCCCTGGACTGGATGATATTCACTATGAAATGTTGCGACACCTTCCCTGCCAAGGAAAGGTCTTCTTGCTAAATCTCTATAATCAGATCTAGAGGACTGATAGCTTCCCGGCTAGTTGGCGCGAAGCTATAGTAATTTCCATACCTAAACCTGACAAAGATAAGCTAAAACTAACAAGTTACCGGCCCATTGCTCTCACTACCTGCGTATGCAGGCTGTTTGAGAGAATGATAAGCCGACGGCTAATGTGGTACTTGGAGCATAACAACTTGCTTTCTCATGATCAGTGTGGGTTTCGCCAACATCGATTTACTGTCGACCATCTTGTCAGGTTAGAGTCTATTGTGCAGAACGCATTCCTCCGGAATGAACATCTTCTTACTGTGTTCTTCGATTTAGAGAAGACCTATGATACCACCTGGAGATGGCATATTACGCCAGCTTCATGACTGGGGCATTAGGGGCCACATGACCCATTTTATATCAAATTTTCTTAGCGATCGCTATTTTCGTGTATGTGTTGGTGATCGTTTCTCAGAGCGTTATTTACAATAGAATGGCGTACCTCAAGGGAGTGTGCTGAGTGTAACAATGTTCGTTATTGCAGTTTATAGTGTTATGGCTTTATTCGCCCTCCTGTGCAAGGTCTTTTATATGTTGACGACTTTACGATTGTCTGTAAATCTGCAAATATTAATCTCGCAGCCTGGCAGATCCAGTGACCCTTAACCGTCCTGCTGACTGGTCACACCAGACTGGCTTTCATTTTCTCCAACGAAGACAGTCTGTGTACACTTCTGCCGTAAACGAAATTGTTTTGTTGACCCAGATCTGTTTCTTGGAGTCAAACAACTTCAGTTCGTCGAGGAGGTACGATACCATGGTTTATTATTTGATACAAAATTAAATTGGTGTAGTCACCTTCGCCAAATTAAAATTTCCTGTACCAGAGCTCTGAATTTGTTACGTGTTTTAAGTCATCCCACTTGGGTTACTGATCGTACAACCTTGTTGCGCCTTTATCGCATGTGATTGTCACGCTTATTCCTCTGCACTATTTTCAGCCTTACATACGCTCGATAGTGTCCATTATGCTGGAATTCGACTCTCCATTGGCGCGTATCGCACAAGACCTGTCACAGGTCTTTGTGTTCATGCCGCTGAAACTCTGCTCGAGATTCATAGGATGTACTATGTGCTGAGCTATCTTGTTAATATATCATCATTCGCGGGCCACCCAGCACATTACTTAGTCGTATACCCAGTCCAACGAACCCTATATGAACGTCGTGGTCACGCTACCCGACCACTTGGCATCCGAGCATCAGAGTTGTTGGAGAATCTGAATGCAGACCGCCCAATTGTCTGCCCTGTCCGTTTTAGTCTCCGTCCCCCTTGGACACTTGCCCGCCCACGGATTGATCTATCTTTATCAACACTAAAGATATCGGAGACATCCATGATTGAATTCCAGTAACGTTTTCGAGCGTTGCAGAGTCAGTACCCACGTTTTATCTCTGTTTTACCGATGGGTCCAAATCAGATGATCTGTTGCATGCGCGTTTGTTGTAGATGGGGAAGCCCGCCAATTTTGTCTTAATCCCAAAGCCACTATTTTAACTGCTGAGCTATATGCTCTTTTAAAGGCTTCGGATTTTAGTCTTGTTCGTGGTTTCAACCGCATTCTTGTTTGTACAGATTCGAAGAGTGTTGTTCAAAACCTCGACAATATGTATTCTAAACATCCGCTCGTGCAAGATGTTCTATGTAAGACACACCCCATCTGATCTGCTGGTGGTGAGATTATCTTTTCCTGGATACCCAGTCATGTTGATATCCATGGTAATTTAATGAATTGGCAGACCAAGCTTCACGTGAGGCCTCTTTAGGAGCTAACATTGACATCCAAGATGTCCCGTTTCAGGACATGTTGATATATTATAGACAGGTTACGCGGAATGAATGGCAGCGACAATGGGATGACGTTGCTGTTAATAAATTAAGGTAACTGTTGCTCCATGGAAATAATCTTGCCGAGATAGTAGACGTGAGGAAGTTCCTTAATGTCGTCTACATATAGGGCACAGTCGTATGACTCATGGATATCTGTTGCGACGTATAGACCCTCCGCATTGTAGTGAATGCAACGAAATTTTAAGTATTCGTCACGTCCTATTAGATTGTCCAGGATATAATTATCTCAGACAACGTTATAACATCCCCAATGACATTGCATCATTGTTAGGGTATGAATCAGCTATATTGCGAAGAGTTTTTCTGTTTGTTCAAGAGACAGGTTTATCTCCGTCTATTTGAGATGATTGTGTTGGTTAGCTGTTAAGTTTTTATTATTATTTTATTTTTGTGCAGGCCCATATACAGCCTTCACGTTTTTAACTTATGCTAAAGACTCTATACATCTTTAGTTTTTACCACGATTTTCTTTTTCTGAAGACACTTTACATCTTCAGCTTTTATATGATTTTCTAATTTTAGTTAATTAACAGCTATGTTTAGACGTGACAAAGGTAAGGGGTTTCTCCCGTATCGGGAGAAACCATAGTGCTGTTACCGCGCATACAATTCATTTTATCTTTATCTTTATTATCGAGCTTTAATTAATGCATTCATTGAATTTGAATTTTATTTATGGCCCTTAGGCATCTTAGGCTCAGGCCAGCATAGGGCAGGGGAAAGCAATCGGGAAAGTGGCGGCCAAGGCGTATGTTGAAGGTGCCATCCCGGCATTTGCCTGGTGTAACTGTGGATAAAACCTGGAAAACTCTCAGTCAGGATGGTCGGTCGTTGGGATCGAACCCAGAAGCTACAGAATGCTACACCAACGCTCTCTTACTGAGCTACGGCGACTCGGTAATAAATTTATTCATTAATTGACAAATCGTTAATGTCCCATTTATTTTTGTTTTGAGATAATATCTTTCTTATAGGCTGTTGTACATAAAACATAGGTAGAGAAACAAAAGAAAATGCACTTCCTGTTCTTTAATTTATTTATTCCGTAACTCAAACTCATCCATGTCCACGAAGTTGCGGGTTTGAATACCGCTTGGTGCATGAATGTTCCTGGATTTTGAGAACATTGTACTCGTATAATCGAGACGGACCGAAGTCATTACTAAAATGGCCATACAAAATAAATTTTACCAAATGTTATTTATCAAATTCATTCGCAATGTTTAATTTAAAATTCATTATGATAAAATAAATTTATGAAACAATCTTCAACTATGACACTGAAACGAAAACCAGAACTGCCCTGTTTATTCGACAGGATATTGTTTATAACAATGTGTTTTTACACCCAAGTGGTCGTATAATCTCCATGACAATCAATAATTTAGCATTTATATTTTGTTACGCCCCCAGTGGTGCTCATATGTATAATAATAGAGAGTTACTTTTTAGTAACATCTTAGCTCCTGAGATTCAAAAATTACATAATTATAATGTCACTGTTATGGGAGATATGAAAGCTACGCGACATATCAAGAATAGCACGTCGGGTTCAAACCTAAGTGCGCTTCTAACTTGAGTGCTTTTGAGAGGATGCACCTCCTTTATCTTAATCAAAATCTCCCTGCAGCACTACACCACCATGGAGTCCATCTGCACCTTCCCACGGGGGACTGCGCCCCCAAAGGGAAGGTTTGCCACATTTATTATAACCTACTCTTGGCCATATACCTTCAAAAAAAATCGTTTCTCTACCTTCAATGATTTGGAAATTGGGTTTTTGGGGCGGCCATTTTGGATCCAAGTTGACTTTTTGAAAGTTTTCTTATATTGTCGTGACATGCGTGTAATGGTACACCTTCAAGTAAAATTTCATTTATCCAGCTCAAACAGTGTGCAAAATGGGATTTTGGGGGGCCATTTTGGATCCAAGATGGCAACTTTTCCCAAATATAATATTTCCCTAAACTACTCGTCATAATGCGCCTTTATGCCAAATTTCGTATATCTAGCTCAAACGGTGTGGAAAATGGATTTTAGGTCCGCCATTTTAGATCCAAGATGGCGTCATGTAATATTTTAGTAACATACAAGTGATAATGTACCTTATTACCAAATGTAATATTTATAGCTGTACCCGTTTAGGCTGTGTATTCTGTAGAACAATGGGTTCGGCGGCCATTCTGGATCCAAGATGGCGACTTTTTCATATTTTCTTGAACTACTAGTGACAATACACCTTTATGCCAAATGCCATATCCCTAGCTCAAACGATATGGGAAATAGATTTCTTGCTTCCGCCATGTTGGATCCAAGATGGCGTCTTTGAATTTATTAGGTAATTTTCCTAATCAAACAGTGATGTTGTACCCTTATGACAAATTTGATTTTTATAGCCCAAGCGGTAAAGGCTGTGTATTCTTTACAACAATGCGTTCGGCGGCCATGTTGGATCCAACATGGTGACCGATTTTGCTCATTAATGAACTTAACCGAGCTATTAAGCCTAGAGACAACATATTAAAATTTGGTTCAAATATCTTCAAAGTTATGGCCGCTAGCGTGTTAATATATATATATATATATATATATATACAGATGCTTATCAGAATAATGGAAACACCTTTAGTTGGCAACACGTCAGATGTATGGGTTGGCAGTGGTGTCGTGGCGACCGCAGCGCCGGACTGCTGGTGGTGGTGTGTTAGGTCGGTCTCCATACTACGTCAGGCGTCGTGGAACAGGCGTGTGCAGTGGCTGCAGCAGACGGAGGTAGTGTAAAATGGGAGACCTCTCAGAGTTTCAAAGAGGGCAAATTGTTGGTGCGCGGTTATGTGGAGTGAGTGTGACGGCAGTGGCTAGTGTGTTAGGTGTGTCGCCAGGGACAGTGTCGAAGGTGATGACGGCCTACACAACACACGGGAAAACCACATCGGGGAAGCGGAACAGTGGGCGGAAGAAAAGCATCAGTGACAGGGCACGCCGGGTATTAAAGCGCATTGTCATGCGGAACCGTAGTGCCACTGCGGCGCAAGTGAGGGAGGAACTCAATCAGCACCGCCCCCAACCTGTTTCGACAATCACAGTCCGCCGCGAATTACATGACATGAACTTACGGGGTCGTGTTGCACGGGCCAAACCTCTCATCAGGGACCAGAACGCTTTAGCACGCCGCAAATGGTGCCGCGACCATGCAACTTGGACCGTTGACGACTGGAAACGTGTGGTATGGTCGGATGAGTCACCATTCACCCTATTCCAAACCACGGGCCGTGTTTATGTGTGGAGAACGCCCAAAGAAGCGTATGATCTGCAGTGTCTCCGCCCAACTGTGAAACATGGTGGCGGCACGGTGATGCTGTGGGCCGCAATACCATGGTTTTCATTGGGTCCTGTGGTCACACTTCGCGGACGCATCACTGCCAACGATTATGTCGCAATTTTAGGAGACCACTTGCATCCTATGGTCCGGATGTTGTTCCCGGACAATGACGCCATATTCCAGGATGATAATGCACCCATTCACACAGCTGGAGTTGTTGCAGCGTGGTTTGAGGAACATTGGGATGAAGTTCAACACCTCCCCTGGCCCGCCCAATCCCCAGATCTCAACATAATTGAACATCTGTGGTCCATCTTGGAAACACGACTCCGGCGACGATTTCCACCTCCATCCTCTCTCACAGAACTGGCCGATGCCCTGCACGAGGAATGGTGTAATATTCCACTTGCTACCATTCACGACCTCTATGCCTCCATCCCACGTCGCATCAAGGCTGTTCTGAAGGCGAAAGGTGGCCCGACACCATATTAATCTGGTAAGTTGCACTTTCGTTCAGGTGTTTCCATTATTCTGATAAGCATCTGTATATATATATATATATATATATATATTAACACGCTAGCGGCCATAATTTTGAAGATATTTGAACCAAATTTTTATATGTTGTTTCTAGGCTTAATAGCTCGGTTAAGTTCGTTAATGAGCAAAATCGGTCGCCATCTTGGATCCAAAATGGCCGCCGAACCCATTGTTGTATAGAATACACAGCCTAAACCGCTGGGGCTATTGAAATCAAATTTGGCATAAAGGTACAACATCACTTTTTGATTATGAAAATGTTACCTAATGAGTTCAAAGACGCCATCTTGGATTCAAAATGGCGGACCTAAAATCCATTTTCCACACCGTTTGAGCTAGATATACGAAATTTGGCATAAAGGTGCATTATGACAAGTAGCTTAGGGAAATATCACAACATTTGGGAAAAGTCGCCATCTTGGATCCAAAATGACCGCCCAAAATCCCATTTTGCACACCGTTTGAGCTGGATAAATGAAATTTTACTTGAAGTTGTACTATCACAAGAAGGTCACGACAAAATAAGAAAATTTTCAAAAAGTCGTCAACTTGGATCCAAAATGGCCGCCCCAAAAACCCAATTTCCAAATCATTGAAGGTAGAGAAACGAAATTTTCAATGAAGGTGTATGACCAAGAGTAGGTGACAATAAATGGGGCAAATCTTCCCTTTGGGGGCGCAGCCAACCGTGGGAGGGTGAAGATGTACTCCGTGGTGATGTAGTGCTGCAGGGAGATTTTGGTTAAGATAAAGGAGGCGCATCCTCTCAAAAGTACTGAAGTTGGGGGGCGAGCCCAGGCTCCCAGCGAAACTTCGAAATCTACCTCA